>JAOWBL010019045.1:0-10774 GCA_028564865.1 Zenarchopterus dispar
AGTGCATTCCCTTTAATACCAACGGAGTATTCTAGCCTCTGTAGTAAGATGTCATGGTCGACTGTATCAAAAGCTGCGCTGAGGTCAAGGAGAACAAGCGCATAACTCGGTTATAACAGAAATTTTTAGCCCTGTCATAATCATTGCATAATAAACTGTTTTTTTTCATGATTTGTTATTGTTTCTCTTCTATTTGAGCAGCTTGCATTATGGTCAGGCATTACCATGATTGGTTTGGCTTTAAAAACCAAACACTACATCATCGTTTTGGCCACTTGTGCATTTCAGGGCTAAATAAAGAGAAATTGTAAAAATATGATATATACAGTATATTAGATTTGCTGCAAAAAAGTTGGCACTAAAATGACTGTGTAAAACTAATACTGGTATTAAAGTAAATGGGAAAAATTCAAACCTTTTTAATAGCCATTTGATTGACAGTTACTCTTTAACTGAAATGTGTCCCACCCAGTCATTATCTCCCTAGAGACGCTGTTTAATCACTCATCTTTCTGCATCTCTGGATGTTATCAATGAGGTTACAGATTAAACGACAGTGATAACAATATCACATTGACCCTATGAAACTATCATGTCACGCCAAATTAGGCACCACCAGTGGATTTTGGACCATTTCACAGGATCATATTTGCTCAGTTTCATAATTTCTACTTCCAGATTCACCTGCAGTGAAAGCAGTGAGAGTTAAAGAGCTCATATGAAATCCTTGGAAGTGTTTTAAAGTTGTCCATGTCAGCTTTAAGCTTCTGATTGATGAGCAGTGATCATTGGCTGGAATTTGCATCCACATCAAACAGCATCTCTTCTCTTCGTAGAACAACTGATCGCCCTGATTTCAGCAGCCAAACATCACAACGTTGAGTTTGTCTATGCCATCTCTCCCGGTCTGGACATAACATTTTCCAATCCCAAAGAAGTGGCTGCTCTGAAGAGGAAGCTTGCTCAGGTAAAACTTTGTAAGCAGAGATGAAGGGTGGAAGACTGACTGGTTGGGTTTATTGGGTTTAACTTTATTGTCCTTCAAATAAAACCCAGTAAATCAGCGCGCCTGTCCTTTTTCAGGTGAAGGAGTTTGGCTGCAGGTCCTTCTCTTTGCTCTTTGACGACATTGAGACGGAGATGTGTCCAGCTGATAAGGAGGCTTTCAGCTCCTTTGCTCATGCTCAAGTGGCCATCACTAACCAGGTGTACCAGCATTTGGGAGAACCTGAGGTCTTCCTCTTCTGTCCTACAGGTCAGAGAAAGACAGATGTGATGCTCATTCAAAGGCAGACATAGTTATAGTGATGGGGAAGAGAGTAAAATAAATTATCTTTGTTTTTATGTCTTGATCCCTTCTTTCTGATCCATCATTCATCTCCAGACTACTGCGCTGCGTTCTGCACCCCCAACGTGTCGCAGTCCTCGTACCTCCACACCGTGGGAGAGAAGCTCCTGCCGGGCATCGATATTCTGTGGACTGGTGAAGTTAATCTCAGCCTGTTTCCATGATCTCCAGTTTCCCAGAAATGATTTAAAAAATCCAGTAGTTTAACATGTTTTATATGTATTTGTGATGTTTAGGTCCAAAAGTGGTGTCCCACAAAATTTCTGTTGAATCCATAGAGGAGGTGTCCTCCGTCCTGAAGAGACCACCGGTCATCTGGGACAACATTCATGCCAACGATTATGATCCCCAGCGGCTTTTCCTTGGACCATATAAGGTATGCTTTTATGTTGTTATAACGATAACGTGTATCATCACAACTGTGATTTTGTGATCTGTACAAACATATTTTTCTCTGGAAAGGATCGACCCACTGAGCTGATCCCCAAACTGAAAGGAGTGCTCACAAACCCCAACTGTGAGTTTTACCCAAATTTTGTGGCCGTCCACACTTTGGCAACATGGTGTAAAGCATCCGCTGGAGGAGGCTCAAGAGACGTGGAAATGGGTGAGGGGCTAGTTTTTTCTTTGATGTGAACAACAAAACGGGTTATTGTAGGAACTGTATGTCTTAAAAAAAATGTGTTTGATTGAAAATCAAGTCTGACAGGACATGCTTTATGTTTTCATACAACTAAAGACAAACAAACCTAAAATGTAAGCTCTGCAGCATTATTGGGGAACCTTTTGATGAATTTGATTAATCTTCCTTATATTCCACCCATACTCCACCTTTTGTGACAAAAACATCTATAAATAAGACACAGAAGACAACAATGAATAGATCTTATGCTGAGTAAATTAACCCCATAAGCAAAAAAAAATACCTTCCAACTGGGAAACATGGTGGGAGATCTGCCATGCTGTTGGTCATTCAGGTGCCACCTACAGCAAATATAACAGAAAAGATCACCCCAATGCAGCCTGACCTTTTCTGCATTTTCTATTTGTCTTCATTGGGGATTTGTTCTGTGTGCTTGTTGGATTACTCAAGACCGAAGTCCTGCACTCACAAGGTTTTACTACTGGATCACAGAGCTTAACGCCATCTTTCTGACTCTGACAACATTACCAGGTGATGAAGACCAGGACCCCTGCTACAGCCCCCACAAAGCCCTGATACTGGCCCTCTCTGACTGGCTGCAGGAGTTGATGTCCACAGATCAACCAGGAGGTAGAATCGAATAAAAAAACATCTTAAAAAGAGAACGTGCTCTATTTTTGTTATTTGTTTTAGGAAATGTCTGTGACATCCTTTGGTCAGACTTTTGCAGGGGGGAAGTAAGTAAAGGATCCTTTTCAACAGGGTAGTTACAACAGATTTCATAGCAGCAACTTTTAAGTAAGGAGTGACCTGCTAGACTCCCCTCCACACCATCCTCTGCTTGTTTTCCAACCAGAGTTACATCTTTGTGATGCCTGGTCCTGAGGTACAGTAAATGCTTTATCATGTGAAGCAGGGTGGTGATAAAGATGTGGAAGGTCGATAACTCTACTCTTATCTTGATTTGTTGTCTCATAGTATCCTGCAAATCTAAATCACTCACTGAATAACATGTTCAGACTTTGGCACCCAAATTATTGCTGTCATGCACGGAAAATGTTTGTTTTTCTTTCATGTAGGTTCCCTTTAATCTGAAGAGACAGAAAGAAGAAATGAAGTTTGTCTGTGCTGTGTTTGTGCTTCCAGGCCACTGTCGTCCAGCTCGTCTCAAGAAAGAGTCTTCAGATGAGGAGCCCATGCAGACAGACATGAGCGATGGTCCCTATACTCCTGGTCCTGGAGAAAACCCACTGTACACAGCTGAGCTTCCCACTCTGGACGACCTGAAGCTCCTGTCGGACCTGTTTTACTTGCCCTACGAACACGGGGCCACAGCTAGAACCATGCTGCAGGAGCTGGACTGGCTCAAAAACCATAGTCAGGCTGCTGCTGCACCCACAGATGAGGTAATAATGTGTGTGGGGTTCTTTTTTTTCTTTTTCTTTTTCTCAATCGTAGAGCATTTTCTGAAGACCAGTGTCCTCAGAGAAATACCCCATTTACTGATGTTTTTCAGACTGCAGAGTGGCACTCAAGGGCTCAGCAGTTTGATGACATGTGCGATGCGGTGGTTCAGATGTTCAACCGTCTATCAAACGTTCCCAACCGCAGCGTTCTCTATGACCTGTACAATTACATCTGTGACATCAAGAGTGGAGTCGGACTGGCCCGAGCCTACGTGAAAACGCTGGGTGAAAAACTCTTTTTCTACTCGAATGATAATGAGTCTATATGTGATAGTGTTTTCATAAATGATGCTTGTATATCTTAACATGCAGCTCATTACTCCCTGGACTCCCTCCACTGTAAACGTTGCAAATGTTTTATTTTTCCACAGGAGGACAGGGTCGAGCCTCTGCTCAGTTGATCAATGAGGATCCTGAACCATGGGGCTTCCGAGGAGGCCTCTCCGGAGAGTTCCAGGTAACCAGACAATCACAGGGAGTTGTTTTCAGGAACCAGAAGACTTCTACTACACGTGTACGTTTTTGTAGTGAGGAATCATACAGCTTGTATTTGCATTTGCAGAGGATGCTGCCGGGACATGGAAACAGGGACCTGTTCAGACATCCTCCCATGACGACCGTATACTCCATACGGCCATACTGCAGCGAGGACAAGGTGAGCATCCTCAGATGCTGTGCTGCCTTCGGATTAAACTTTGGAGCAAACTTTTTTTGATTTTAACTGTTCGCTGTCTTAGATGGAGGTGCAGAGGATTTTTGAGGAGATGCAGAGAGGAGAGGTCGAAGCCCCTCTGATGTCACAGCCCCCGCGTATCAGCGATGCGTAAGAGAGTCAACCTTTCTACATTTTGAATATTTACACTTACATGATCAATTTAAACTTAACATTCCCTCTCATACATTGCAGTCTCTCAGTGGGTGAACTCTCCCCCTCCCCTCATTGTGCTCTTGTTGTGGAGGATGAGACTGGAGTATGCGGTTATGCGTTGGCACTCACTGATGTCAAACCTGCTGCGGCCAAGTTTCAGGTGATCAGATTACCAGATGTAATGGTTTTAAAAGGTACAACAAGACCATGAGATAAAATATCACTTAACGTTCTTGTTCCCTACTTGTAGATGGCAGTAAGCGACTCGATGTTGGAGCAGTTCCCCTCTCTGGTTGTTGTGCAAGTGCTGCCCCGCGTCACTGATCCATCTCCAGCCAAGCGAATGATTGGTCAGCTGTTGTCCTCCATCAGGAGCAGCGGTAGGTCCAGGCCCCACATACAGAACTTGAGAAGTCTTGAACAGCTCAGTGAACCACACAAATATGATCAGACAGAAGATTCGCCACAAGGGGGAGCTGTGTTTCCTACGTTTTGCCACTAAACTCAAAAAAAGTCTGTTTCAAGTGTAGTTGCTGATGTTGGAGCCTGATGTCATTTTAATACTGCAGTTATTTTAAAGTTTTTTCTTAAGTGCTGTACACTCAAACTAGGTTGGAAACATGTGGGGATTTAAAGTGCGTGTTCATCTTCAGAATCTTCTCTTTATTCATCATGGATGTGTCAGAGACTGAATCCAAATCTCTATCTGGGTTTGTCTTTCAGGGTCCAGAGGCGGGTTTTGTGAGTTGGGGTTAAGTAACCGGAGGATGCTTGATTTCTTCTCTAAACTGGGCTCTTTTAAACCCTTACACATGGACAGTGTACCTCAAGACATCCTCGTCATGGCAACAAGCCTGTGAACAGACTTTTCTCAGGGTTGAGATATGATTTGGTACATAATTGCTAACATTAAAGCATGTAAAGAAAATCTAAACAGTTCTGTCAGTTTGTATCCCATAAGCTGCATGATCCAGTAGTCATATGTTTCACTAGTCACTGAAATTCTCAACTGAAATGCAAAATAATCGACTGGGAATGAAGTGTATAATGTTTCTGAACTGATTTTGTAGACATGACACTGTAAAAAGTGTAGTGTTTATTATTATTATTTTTTTTATTTGTTCCTTTAAGCCAAATAAATCGTGTTAATATGTAGCTTTCGTTGCATGTGACTGCTTTGTTTGCTGTACACTCAAATTCATCAAGAGGATTAAACGAGATGATACATTTTTATTCTTTTTGTTTCTTTACAGAGTACAAAGGGAATATATTAATGTTTAATCTTAAATTAAATAGCTTTTCTTTTGCTTGTTCCTTTGCTTTAAAAGCAGATAACATTCAGTTAAAGAGTCCATTTGAGCTGGACCTGCCCAGAATACCTTTTTGCTTCTAGCTTTAACAGTGCAGCTGATATGTACTGATCACTCCCAACAAACCACCTGTGTAATAGTGTTCAGGTTCCCTTAATGCCGTTAGTACACCTCCGACCCACACACATCTGGTTCACACACCACAGTAACATGGATGCCAGGTCCGAGGCTTCCCAGCAGAACTTTGCATTGTAACAAGTTACTCATTTTGGTGGTCTTAATGTGACTGATCAGTGCCCACAAAACCCATCACACCAGTACAATTATTAGTTATGCCTAAACAACAAAACACAGAAATGAGTGAGCTTTACATTTCAAGTACTTTAAGGACTGTGATTTCTATTCTTTGCTCTTTCCCTTCATACCCCTGAGTGTCTGACCAGCAGAGTTTGGCTGCAGCAAATATTTTAGCACAGACTCTTCTGGAGTTTACAAGTCCTTTTGAAAAAAAGAAAAGGAAAAAAAAAGTCAAGTTGCTCTGCAAAATGCAGGTTGAAAAAGAATGTAATTGAAAATGGCACAACAGTATAACATTTTTTTGGACTGCATTTCAAATGAATTGGGACAGGGGCAACAAATCTGGAGAAGCTGGGAAATGGTTAAATAAAAAAACAATAGCACGACATCTCACACCCAATTAAGTTACACGATAAACATAACCAGGTCTGAAAACAGCTTCCCAGCTCACCTGAAAGTTTAAGAGGTAAAGTCGGGGAGTACTTTGCCACTCTGAAGGACTCAAAGAGAAAATAGCTTAATAGAAAAATAAAATGCAAAGATTTTGGAGACTTTATCATCTATGGTACATATTATAGTGTATATTAAGCAGAAATTTCTGGAAAATAATCTCTGAATGCATACATGTTCTGTTCTCACTGCAGGGACTCAGTATCGCTACTCAAAACCATTATTGCATTAATAAATGCAAGTTAAAACTCTACAAAGTAAAGAAAAGGATATAAACACTATAGTGTTCATATTATTGTAGTGTTACAGTGGAAGTGCCTTCCCCGTGCCCCAGCTCTAAGGGGGGATAAGGGCCATCCAGCTTGTTATCCTCACTATGCAACTGTCAGCCACTAAAAACATTTGGCACTTAATGAAAAGAAAAATGCAACAAAGAAAGGACTTTCCTTTGGCAGCGCTTGGTCTTCTAGGTTCCAAAACACTTGTTAAAAGGTGCTGCAACATGATGGAAACATGCCCCTGTTCCCACTACTGTCAAACTGGTTGCTGGTGTCAAATCTATGAACATAAAACTAAACTGTTCAACATAAACAATTGACTTTATTTTCTCTAAACTGTTTTTTTTAAAGTCAGGGTTTAAATAACTGTGCAATAAATGCACTTTTTTTTAGATTTCCATATTAGTATAACTTTTTTTAAATGAACCATTGTAGTAGTCTCAACTTCTGCCAGCCCAGAAAGCAAGAAAGATAAATCTCTAGAAGTGCTCTTTTGAACATTTTTTAAAACTTAAACTAGTTAAAAAATCCTGAGCTGTGTTAGCTGACTGGTGGCTAACTGCGCTCTAACTTGTGTAACTGCATCAGTCAGCAGGAGTGTGGTTGTTGGTAATATGCTTATGTCCCTCAAACATCATTCCTGTAGAAAACATCATAAATTTGGTAATATCTTGCAGTAAAACTAAAAGAGAACGTAAAAGCCGACTTCTTTTCGTCTGCTGGACTCAAACATCTCAAACGCCGCTTTCAAATGAATTCCAGCCCTTCATACTTCACATCTCCTATCTTGGTCTCAGGCAGCAGCACGCGGCCGCTCAGTGTAAATGCAATGATGTAAGTGGCAATTTTCCCTGCGTCCTCCTCGGACTTGAGAGCTAGGATGATTTGATCATCCGTGCCCGGGACAAACTTAAATGAGGAGAAGCCGTGGGTGGGATTGAGTGGTCCGACACGTTGCGTGACTATGTGGCTGAAGTCTGTGGGACAGGACAGGAGCAGGTTGGTGGCACGCCGCTCATCTGCTGTCTCTTCATAATGCTCATGACTGGCGCGGCGAGGTAAGAAGAACCAGCACTGCAGATGCTCGCTCCAAGCCGCCGATTCATGGATAAGGTAGCCTGTAGGATAAGGACGGGAGATTTATCTGTGTTTAGTGTGCAGTATATTCATATTTTTTTAAAAACTTCTTCAATCTACCCAAAAGATTAGTTTATCCACCTACAAAACACAAAAATACACAGGTTAGTTTACTTTCTTAGTTTAGTTTGGTTTATACTGGAGAACCCCTGCCCAACTTTACATGTGAGAGACTCTGCCTCAGTGAAATGCTTCTTTTATAACATTACTGACCTGTTGTCAATCAACCTCAGATGTGCTCCTCACCTCTCAAAAAGGTTGGATTTATTCTGCTACAATTAATCTTTGCATCACTGAAAGATTCGTGGAGGAAGAAAAGAGTATACAAAAACCTAATTCAATCCAGCAAATAGGCTACTTTTCAATTTTCTTTGGCATTAAAGAAAATAAAATCTAGAAAGTAAAACAGAAAAGAATAATTATTTAAAATGTATTTATTAATTTGAATAACCCGAACATTCAAAGACATATTCAGATGGGATTTGGTGAAAAGGGCCTGACACTGCTTCTTACCTCCGCATTTTATCTCTACATCCCGCATGTCCTAAACTGGTATTTATTTATTCGTGAATGTGTAGCTTGCTATTTTGTTTTGTTTATTGCTTTTTGTGTTTCTAACACCCTTTCATGGTAATATCTTTTCTTCTTTTTTTAAATGACCTCTTCTGTAAGTACTTTTATAAGAGTGCATATTGTTGGTAGAACACTGCAAAGTCATCGTTATTTTGTACAATGACATTAAAGACTATTCTATTCTCATGTCAACAAGAACAGAGATTTTGAGCTTTAATTAGATAAGCACTTCTATTTTAGAGGAGCTGCTTCCTCCAGTGAGAATCCCCTTTCACCATCCCTTCAGGGATTAATGAATTATATTTACATTCACTAAGAGTAACATTAATGTGAGGTGACAGAGCTCAGAATGAGTCAGATAAATGTTTTTATGGCAGTAGCATCCAACAAGAGCTAAATGGGATTTGGTACCAAAATGAATTCCATAATAAGTAAAATATAAAAATTAAATCCTGACATCATGGTAGAAGGCAGAAACTGTAAATACAAAGCAAAACAAAGAAAAAAAACAAAGAACACCAACTGTTATTACCTGGTGGTTTGATCCCTGCTGCGCTCCGCAGGGCGTTGTAGTACGGCACCCAGTTTTTATGCTCCACTTCGCCGTTGTAGCCAACAACTTTCACCCACTCTGGGTTGTTGTTGACAACCTCCCCAGACGTGGTGGTCCACTCCTTCCCCAGCCCCCCAACATACAGGTGCTCGTCTTTCACTGCCAGCCACTCTGCCTTGAATCCTGCAAAAATCAATATAAATGCAGAAATGACAACAAAAAAAAAGTTTAAAAATACCCTCAAAGTTCTTAGGTCCCTGTGGTATTTAAAAAAAATATTGTATTAACCATCTCCATTATTAGTTGTATTCTTATTTAAGTGAAATAGATTACTGTCCTGTTGAAGAAAAGCTTCTGTTTCACATTTTCCAGTGAAAAATCTCTGGCCATCACTCCAAAGTTTAGCGACTGACCTTTAGAGACTGAACCATCGCCGTCAGGTAATATAACCCAGGGGATGGCCCGGCTTCCCTCAATCCTGTACACTACACCTGTACGATCATCTACACTGTACAGGTGACCGTTGAACACCACCAGCTCTGACAGCTCCATACCTGCAGGAGAGTTGATGAGGCAGAAGGTTACACCACACAAACTCTACAGACGTGCTGATGTCATGTATCAATAAGTGGGCTCTTGACCTCGTCCCTTCTCGGCCAGATGGCTCTCCAGCGTGACCGCGTCTGCATCCCATTCCACCTCAAGTCTCTCAGCATCTTCAGACACAGTCAGGTAGCCTGTTTTCATGCGGCTGAACCACGTCTGATCCTTGGAGCTCCTGGATGCTGTGTCAAGGTCTGCAATTACACCAATACGATAGCGAACGCCATGTCTCGTCTTCTCTGGTGGACTTAAAGGGTACGTGTCATTGTAAGGTTTTTCACTTTTCCGGTGCCTTTGAGCAGTTTGTTTTTTAGTGTCCCTGAAGATCTCATCCTCAGCCTTATGGGACATGTGAAAATGATGAGCCCTGTTCCGGTAGTAACCTTTGGTCAAAGTGTCTCCGTCTTCTGCTGTCCGGTGCAAATATAGCATGAAAACCAGAGCCAGGAGCGCCGCCACAAATATTGCTCTCCATCTTGGATGGAAGCGCGAGTCTGAGACGACACCTTGTCTCATGGATAGCAAGGCCAAGGGGAGGCCTCGGACGGCGAAACCAAAGGAGTTCATGGAAGTACCACCTTCATCATCCCTGTCAAGTGAAGGCTGGGGATGAAAACTACCACATCCTGAAAAATCATGAAGGGAATGTCAGCAGAGGGGCACGATGAAAGACAAAATGTTAAAGTTCATAAACTGACAAAAAGTTTTGATAGCAGTTTTCAAATATCAGTTTGCATGAAAATTAAATCAAAACAACAACAACAATAACAGCTAGATAAGGCAAAGCAATGGAAATGGTTAATGGAAATGGATGATGTCAAGAGAGTTTTTTTACTACAGCTTTTACTTCTCTTTCTATTGTTCTTTTATTTAAAACAGAGCTTTGTGGTGCTGCGCGACGGCATACTAAGTAGGTGTCTACTTCCTCACAGGACGGAGAACGGGCAGGCTACCAGAACTTTACTCCTTTGACTTTATTAACTCCTCGATGCAAATGATGTCTGTCTTACTGCTTTACTCTTCACATCTTCTGGACAAATGAATTAAGACAGAAAGAAACAAACTCTGGAAACGTCGATTCATTTTTATATAACGTTTCTGCTTTTTTTTCAGAGACTGAGAAAGAATTTTTAAATGATGCCCTTGGTCAAAAAGAGTTTAAAAAACATTTTAGTTAACTAATTACAAACATTTTTTATAAAAATAAATTGTGCAATTTCTATAGGTTCACAAGTGATTTGCATCTGC
>JAOWBL010019045.1:21792-33548 GCA_028564865.1 Zenarchopterus dispar
AATAATAATAATAATAATAATAATAATAATAATAATAATAATAATAAAAGAGAAAAGAAGAAGGAGGAGGAGGAGCGGGAGGAGGAAGAAGAAGAAGAAGAAAAAGGAAGAGGAAGTCATTTATAGTAGTGGCTCATCTAAGCGTCTCCCGCCAGCACTTGTCACGTGACTCTGACTCCAAGAGCTGTTGACGAATCAGCTCTCTGTTTGGCCATCCACGTGACGTGACACTGCGCTCATTGGTGGGAAGCTTTTGGATAAAACGCCCTGCTGTCTTAGCGGCACATTCAATTTTTGTAATTTGCTGCAGCTGGATCATAAAAGCTGAAATATTAAGTTTGCATTTGAAACTTAATATTTTAGCAAACTTTGCAGTATTTAATTACACATTGGTATATAATTCATGTTTTTAATTAGACTGTAGATATTGTAGAGATTTGTTTATTGTCAAAATGGACTGTGTGAACTTTCCAAGAGTTCTTCCTAATTCACCGATGAAAGGCCGGGGACAAATTCAGGTCAGTACCTGTAACATTCACGTAAACACGATATATATAATTATCTACTGTTGGCTGTTTAACGTCAACAGAAAGTCATCTTGTTGTCATAGTTGTTGTTCTCCTCAGCTGAGACTAACTCAGCCTTTGCTGTTTGCAGGTCATTTTTGGACCGATGTTTTCAGGCAAAAGGTGAGTTATTAATTATAAGCATTGTTTAGTGGACAGGACTGACCAGAGTCATTCAAAGTTTTAAGTTATGTTGAATCCCTGCCGCCCAAACGTCGCTGCATCCCGCCAATTCCTCTTTGTTTATCCTGCCAACATTGTTGTTCGGATGAAGTGCAGATTTTTAATGCATCAGAAGACAAGCTTTTACATTATTAATCAGTCATTTTAGCACTAATGTTCTTTTTGTATTGTAATGTCCCATCATTTTTATGTTCATGGCCAGAGTCATAACTTTCAGGTATACAGATGTAGTGATTTACAGATGATGATGATGATGATTACAGATGTAATCATGCACGATATAGACAAATACTAACAAACTGATGTCAACTAAATTGTTTACTTTGCAGCACTGAGCTGATGAGACGAGTGCGCCGTTTCCAGATAGCCCAGTACAAATGCTTGGTCATCAAATACGCCAAAGACACTCGTTATTCTGACAAAGGCATGGCCACGCATGACAAGTAAGCACCTGTTGTAATGTGCTCTTACCGGTTTGTTGCACCCATTTCTGGAAGTAACTTGTGTATGAGTAACGTAATCGTGGTTAGGGTTAAAGTATGCAGCTGTTTGTGCAAAAGTATGTGACTCTAGTGGGGACCTCTAGTGGACACTTTCTTCTGTGTGAAGACTGCCCTCATGGTTACAGTGGACTTTGAAAGAAAGTTTTTATCATTATACATTTTGAGACTTTTCCAAGTCATGAGAAGAAACAACAACATCATGTCTTTTTGTGAATTTATAGAAGCACAATGGAAGCTGTACCAGCTGTCAGTCTGGAAGATATTCGGCCGATGGCTCTGCAAGCCTGCGTCATTGGAATTGATGAAGGCCAGTTTGTACGTTTCTGAGTATATTGTGTCTTTTTACTCTTTTAGAGGATGTTTTCTCTGACTTGTGAGGGTTGTTTGTTGGAGCAGTCATCAATACTTGTTTACACATGAATTCATGACTTGCTAATCCTACTTTTGTTTTGTAGTTTCCAGACACAGTGGAGTTCTGTGAGGAGATGGCCAATTTAGGAAAGACGGTCATCGTAGCCGCTTTGGATGCAACCTTCCAGAGGAAGGTGAGCGCCATGTCAACACAGTGATTCAGTGCCACACAAAATCGAATTTAATAAAATGTGGTAACGCACATCATTCAATGTGCTCATTATTCAGCCAGTGTCCATTGTAATGCTAATGTAAGACTATCATTCATTCAGAAAATGTTTTTCTGTTGTCCTGTGCATTCTTGTAGCCATTTGGAAACATCCTGGGCCTCGTTCCTCTGGCAGAAAGCATAGTGAAGCTTCAAGCTGTCTGCATGCAATGTTACAAAGAAGCTGCCTACACCAAGAGGATAGGAGCAGAGAAGGAGGTGAGGAGGCAATCCTAAAAGCCATTTTTCCAGGCTGGTGAGTCAGGTCAGCCAGGAGGAAAAATGCATTATTAGGATTTGGTCTTATGAGCAGTAAATGTTTAAATACAAACACGAAACAGGGTCTGCATAAAAGCCAGCTATACTTCAACGTAAAATCTCAAGTCCAACAGAAGTTTGAGCCTTTCTTGGAAAGCAGTGCTTGACCCAGACTCTGCATAGTCTGATACGTTTTAAACTCTTGAATTAAATCTCCAATGAAAGATTAAGCAATATTTGACTACTTTTCCAGAGGATTGAAGATTAAATTGAGGCAACTTTGATAGCTGTTTAGCTCGTGTGTCAATACTGTTTTTGTATTGTTTTACATTTATGTATTTTTTAGAAGTTAGTGCTTTTTTTTTTTTTTTTTTTAAACGATTTTTTAAAAATTTGTTTTTTGTTTTTTAACATGCCTTGTGTTTGTGTCACAGGTTGAGGTGATTGGAGGAGCTGACAAATACCAGGCCGTATGTAGAAAGTGTTATGGAGGTCTGATGGTGGAGGACAAAGAGAACAACTGTCCCTTCAAGAGCGAAACGCCACAACACATCATGGCAGGAAAACCTGTTCCCCCCAGTTTTCCCCGGAAACTCTACCCCCCTTTCCACCTATGAGGATGAAAAGACTTCCTGCTTTTTTATTTTTTGACAAATAATTCGGCAGTGTTTTTATATTGAACACTAGCTTGGTGAATGAATGGCATAATTAAATTGAGCCAATCTCTTTTCTTTTTTGGGGAGTGGGGTTGTGAACTTGACAATGAAACTTTACTTGAATTATACTCACTGCACTTTCAATGCATTTCATTATGTATTGCAAATCGTAAAGGTCAATCAATCTGATTTGGAAAATTAGATATTTAAAGATTTTCAAAGGCAGTTAAAACACAATCTTCAATCAAACTTTATTTGTAAAGCGGTTTAACACCCATTAGAATGATCAATGTGCTGTACATGTAGAGAATAATAATTGCATAAGAATCTTATGCAATTTTTTTTTTCTTCTGGGCACAAACTGATGTGTAAGCCCCATCTCAACTAGAGGTCCAAAAAAATAACTGAAATCCTGGTACTTTTTGCATTTACAGGCAGGTTCAAATGAGAGTTTTCTAAACTCACACAAACCAGTTTTTCAACAGTAATGGGCTATCCCATAAATCATTTTATTCATACAGTGTAACAAATAAAACAAACCTTGAACTGATGCTCAGTGTTAACCTACTTTAACACAAAAGAAAACAATGTAAATAAAAATCATAAGTTTTTATAGATGGTCTATGCAAATCATTGCATAAAATTTGAAAAGTGTGTAGCCTGATAAAATGCACAACTAACAGGATTTTTTTTACTTGAAAAGGTATGGCAAAGCCATACCTTTGACTTAGTCAATATGATAGACAGGTGAAAAGCGTCCCTATTAAAAGTAAGTACCAGTATGGATTTTTTTTTTCTTTTCAAAGTATGAAAATTAACATAAAAAAAACAGGTCAGCTGTGACTAACCATCTGTTTAACCTAGATATAACTGAAATCATAAGATGTTTAGTATTCACTCAAATTGATGGAGGCTCTTTAAAGCTAAATTTGAGGCAGAAAAATAAAACATGGTTTGTCCTGCATTTGGCTTCTGTCATTTTTTTCACATTATCAACAATATCCAACCATTACCACAAATGTAGTAAACTAAAAACATCACCGTTCTTAATTCAAGGATCAAAACAAGGCAAAACTGATCTAAGGTCAAAATTTTGAGTCTTATGTTCTCAACAGTTCAAATTGAGAGGCTTGTAAACGGCAAACACTCAGACCTGAGAAAAAGCTTCAGGGAACTGTGACAGCCATGTTCACAGGCTGAGAAAGACATGCTGCTGCTAGTTGACAAGTTACTTGTATGTCTGAGATCACACTCAACAGATAAACCTATTTAAGTGCTTCTAACTAGAAACTGCACCCACTTGCTTATCTGTAAATTAGCTCTGCGTTTAAAGGTCAAAGGTGGTAAAAACGTTTTGAGTTTGGCACTTGTAAACCCTTTTTACCAACACAAACCCACTGATGTTTCTATGCTCAGGTTCAACTGAATTAAAGATCCTCATGGCTTTAAATTCATACGACAAAAGGAAAATAATTTTATTCTAGAATGAAGATTTCTTAACCCAGGAAACGTTTTCAAACTTCTAAATTCTACAGATTCCACACGTCACAAATGTATCAGAGAAGGACATTTGGCTTTATAGGATAATTAATCTTCACCTACAATAGTGAGCTCCCATTTGCTAAATTAACTTACTACATCTTCAATAACAATTATGTGAAAAAGAAGCATTCACTTAAAAAGAAAAAAGAAAAGCTTGTACTTGTGGCCATCAAAAAAAAGCAGTGACTTTTATATACAACTGACACCTTCAGGGTTTAAGAGAGCAAAGAGAAATACTTAAGCATGTTGGCCTCTTCCACTCTGGTTGCTGTTATCATATGTACTATCATGTGACCTCTCCAAGTCTACCTCTTCCCTGCAGGATCAGCCCATATGAGGTAAAAGTTGTTTACACACAGGCCTAAGGTTAGATTACTCAATCTTAAACACTAAACTCCACTGATATCTTAAGATCTGATCACAGACCGTTTGACGTAAACAACGGTGTCCCTCGTCTCTAACTAGCAGTGTCATGGCTCAGGTCCTCAAAACACTTTGAAAAGTGTTTTCAATCAAATTTAAAAGCACATCAATATGATATAGCTCTATTTCTGTACAGCACAACCACAGTCAGTCCTCTCTTCAGATGACCCGGACCACTGCTTCGTCTTAGTATTTGGGCGGCTGGTAGCCAACGTCTCCCTGTGGCAGCAGGCTGGAGTTGAAAGGAGGCTGCTGTTGCACGTCAGGGATGTTGCTGGGGTAGGCTGTGTACGTGGTCGGGGTGTAAGTAGTGGGGTTGTAGGAGGTGGGGGCGTACGTCGGAGGGTAGGGGGTGTGGTGATCTGGAGGTGGCTCCGTGAAGTTGGGGATAGTGACATCATCTATGCCATGACGGAAACGGACGAGGGCAAAGTAGGTTAGGATTCCCTGCATGGTGAGAGAAAAGGATGGAGGTCAGCTAAGCAGTGATAATCAAACCTGAAGGCAGATCACTTTAACTCAGCAGCTTCAACAATTCAAAAAAATCTGAAAAGCACCATGCGCCAGATACCAAAAATCTCAACCCCTCATGTTAAGTAGCTCCAATCTGACCAAGACTCCACCGGACCTCTGGTGGTACCTCGGGACATCTGGCACTACCATGTTCTAGTGAGCTGGTTCTGTTATATCCTCGAGCATGACCACAGGTGTTCCCTCACTCTGACGAGTGACTCACAAGTGCTGACGTTTCCGAAGGGCAACAAGCCAAAAATCATCTTTCTGAAGTCATTCAGGTATTTAAACCTGGTAACACAGACATCAACCAAGAGTTTTTTTATTACATATACGAGACCTGAACATGTACTGTTTATGTGAGAAAATCATTGCATGTTGTTGATAGTTCTTGATCCCTCTACAATTGTTTGGATTTGTACGTAAATATAAACCAAGTAAAAAATACCATATTTACACAGATCCCAAAAGGAAATAAAGTTTTAAAAAAATGAAGCAAAAACATTTTACTTGGTCTTTTATACATGTATTTTGGGCAAATAGTTTATTAGAAGTTGAATTCTGAATGTTTCCTAACAATGACAGGATTTTCAAGTGGGAGTAATCACAGTTTTCTTTAAAAACAGGAATCGGTCAGATCTTCACATCAACTGTTTGAGGAAGTGTGTCAAGTTTAAGGGGGATTTTTGAGAAAACTGGGTCATTTCTTTTTCACTAGAAAAAGAAATGACAAAACTACAGAGAATTGTTACACAACCCATCTCGGAGGACTCTGATCACCAACAATACTCCGTTTATGTAAAAGTGGACAAAATACTGTAAAACCATTGATGCAGAAGGTCGTAACTTCTAAACTACTGAGGTTTCTCTTTCTAATGTAAAGATAATATAAACGTTCATGAGTCTTTTAGCACTAAACGATGGCGTTAGACCTGCCAGAGGAAAGCTACTGCCCTCCAAGAGCAACAAAGTTGCTCATCTGCATGTTACTAGGAATCACAAGAATACGCAAGATGGCTGCTGGGAAAATGTTTCAGGGCCAGATACAACCAAAGCAGAACTTTTTAGTCTAAATGGAGAGCATTATCTTCAGTGAAAACAAAAGTTTAAACTGCAGAACAAGAACAGTATCACCTGTCCCTCATCCATGGCCAGAACAGTTTGCTGCCACTGATGGAACCATAAATTGTAACTCAGATCAAGATATTTTAAAAGGAAATATCACTAAATCTATCTGCGAACTTAACCTCAGGAGGAGGTGGGTTATCCAGCAAGCACAACAATAAAGGCTATGCACTCAGGTGACTACCCAAGAATGGTGAAAGAAGACAATAGTTAATGTTAAAGCTGTAGAGTGGGCTGAAATCCCTAAATGTGAAAAACTGAGTCTCATTAACTTCTACACAAAGAGATCACAGCAAATACTGAAAACATCTCACAGATCTTTAATAAGTGATCTCTTTGATGTCACATAAGTAGAATATTTTTTATCTCATGTGTATGACTAGATTGCTTTTAATCATAATGTTTTTTTAAGGGTTTAAAGGGACTATGTAGACTTCATCTGTGTCGGGTCAGTTTTTGCAATCAGCTGCATCACCAGGCAAATGTCTGACAGTCACTCTCTGTGACATTAGCTGTCTGCAAAGCCTCCTTAGAAGAAAAATTTGATTTCCAGGGATTTTTCAAACAAACTTGGGTAAGAAGACTGAAACATAGTTCTATGAAAAAAGTGACAAGCCACTGATTCATATTGGCATATTTGTTGCTGGGTGTCACCTGCCCACCAACACTTCCAGCACGCTCATGTGTTTAGAAAAATCAGAAACCTGCAAAGTCAGTGAATAGAGGAAATTACAGCACCCAGACTTGGAAATGACCCCACACAAAGTATTGATACAAAGTTAAAATAAGAAACATAAAATTCTCAAAATCAAATTATTATTTTCATAAAGGAAAAGACATACTGTCCTATACAATCTACATAAACATTTATTTTCAGAGGTAATGTAGTAGTTCTCTAATTCGATTATGAATAACCTCCAACAATCAAATCCTCATCAACTCTCTCACTCAGTGTAAAAACCTGCTGCCGCAGGTGGGCTGAAACTTTAGCAAACGTAATGAAAGCAAGACAACTCCAGTTATACTCACCCATGTGGCGATAGAGAAGAACGAGAAGGCGATGGTGGCCCGTGCAGCGTCTTCAGGGATACCCTGGACATCATGAGTGCGAGCCCACTGACTGGCCAACAGGCAAAAACACACAAACCACAGGAAGGTCCACACCCCTAGAAAACAGAGACAGACAGGTGGACAAACAATCACTCTTTCCTCACTGCATGGAGGATAATCATAACAATTCAGCTGAAAACTCTGGTCTGGAAGCTTTCAGACATCAGCACAGAAACAACAGAATTTAAAAAAATAAAATAAAAAGGCCCTCCGCATCACCATCTGGTTAAATAAATGCTGCTTCTCTGCCTTAAACTACCACTTCTTTGTTTACTCGAAGAATGGCTGCTTGTGAACATTGTTGTGCACAGTTGATGAATGTTTTTTTTCCATCTGAATCTGCATGATCATGCTCCCCCCTCCACTCTGCTGCTCGGTCATCATTATCCACGGCGTGCAACAATAAAACATTATGTGAGGGAAAACAGGCAGAGGTCTGTGCAGTCAAAACGCCACGGCTCCAAGTTTCCTAAAGAGGGCAGGGCGCTCGACCCACTATATCTGTGTTTTTCAAACAAGATTTTAAAAATCACACAATAGAGACTGTATCAATATAATCTGAAGCTATTAGTTTCTGTGTACAGCTGCATACATGCATGATTTTTTTCACTAGAGCAGCTGTGCAAATTCCACGCCCGTCTTTCCTGCGTCACCTGCGTTTACGCTGCAGACCCGCGCCCTGATGGAGAAGTGCACATGTGAACTAACATTTTACATTCAAGTAAAGCCAAAACCAAAATCAGATATTGTCAAGGAAGAATTCAATCAGGTAACACTGAACTTGTAAAATCAGTATCTGCAAGGAAGTCAACATGTATTATTATTAACGAGTCTTACTTCAGTTACTGTTTCTGACTGTGTGATAACAGATACATTTTAAATAAGATGGGCTTTTTTTGGTTGTCTTGAAATACAATATGTTAGAGGGTATAATTTAAAAATTAATCAACATAATATTAGTAATTTTTTTTTAAATCAGTGTAAATTATGTAAATTCAAAATAGAAAACAATAAATAATGGTGAAGGACAAAGAAGGAGAGCTACAGTTTAGTCAATAAGTACAATTATTATTATTGTAGTTAAAAAAAATCTCCACACTCCTAATGAGCCTTTTCAGCTTATTTTAGCTTCTACAAACTAATTTACAATGTGTTTCTCTTTCATCCATCAACACAAATACTCACACAGAAGAGTGTAACACACTCTTAATAGTGTATGTGGAGGCTTAATGTCTACACACAATGATGAGAACATCCACACAACGTTAGGGTTCGGTGACTTGCCCAAAGAAACTTTGATCCAACAACTTTCCAGTTTGGAGGATCATCACTCTGATCACCACTCTACTGTATATAACACAACAATAGAATCCCTTTGCTAGTCAAACACTAATATGACCACAAAAAACCATTTGGACAGACATTTTCCTAACTTTTGGCCAACACTGGATGCTCAGCCCTGAACTTCACTTAGTCAACGGACTGAAATGTCTGCATGGACTTTGGTCCATTTCTAAAAACCATTGTCAGTGATTATAATTTCCACAAATGCAATTAAAAGTCACCATGCAAAAAAAAAAAAGTATATTTCATGTTTTTATATATATATATGCGTATATATATGCGCGCGTGTGTGTGTGTATAATCATGACAGCTTTCACTTTCAGCAGAAGGCTATTACCCAACACAAAAGAGAAAGTGTCCTGGGTTTACATAAAGAAAGTTTTGGTTTTTTTTTAAAAGAGAAGAAGAAAAATCCCAGATGGCATGACTGCCAGGCTGAAACCGCGATATAAGGCTGTGTAATTCTGCTCATGGTGGATAAATCACAGTTACCATTGCAACGCTATACACCATTTGCAGGTCATGAAGCAACATGTACAACATATCCAGATTAGTTCTTTTTCAGAGGAGCTCTCGCTTGTTTCAGGATGACAATGCCAGACCAAGTTCAGCACATAGTTAAACACACTGGTTCCTCAGTGAAGAAGTCCAGCTACTAAAGTGGCCTGCCAGCAGTCCAGACCGACTAAAAACATTCAGCTCACCCAGACAGCTGTAGCTCACTGGGCATAGCAAGTTGCTCTCCACTCAGAAGGTCAGGTTGTAGCACTGTTTAATGTATATAGCATATATATGTATATAAAACATTAGAAGAGCTGTCTAAGTGTGTGTGTGCAAGTGTGAGTATGCATTGCAAAGCACTTGTTAAAACTTAGATAAAGCTAAAAAAGCCCAATAAAAAGGTGTTGACCTGTTGATTTAAAAATAAAAAAAAGAAAACAAGACAAAAGGGACCCTGAACTATTGATCAGTTTAATAACAACAAGAATAGCCAGAACTTCTCTTTCACTGCAGTTGGTCTCCCCAGTTTCCAAACACAAAACGTTTGTTAAAAAGACACGTAAAGTAAAATATGATCCTTTGATGAGTTTCACATGTCAAAATGAGAAAATCTGAAAGGCTAATATAGTTTTCTTTTTTCACTGTGAGCAGATACAGAACTGAAAATGAAGCTGATGAAAGCAGCGAGAGTGAACCTAAACATGAAAGATACATCACATTTGATAAAAACGATAGCACAAAGAAGCTAGAAGACACACCTGAGTCTGGACATCATTTTTTATGAGCTTGCCACTACAAACAATGTCTTAATTGTTTAAAAGCTATTTATTGGTGCAATGGGAAAGATATTATGAAGGTTAAAAGGTGCGGCTCACCTGAGAATCCCAGGTCAGTCATGACAGCGTACTTTCTTTCCTGAGCGTTGCTCATAAAAGGCACATAGACGTCCAACACGAGGAAGGCCACGCACGCCAGAAAGGCTATTACCCCAATGCCAACCGCATAGTGACACGCAGAGTCATTCTGGTTGAAGATGCACTTTGTCTCATCGCTGTGGACAGAGTTGATATATCCCTCTGCTGTGATGCAGGAAAACACCACGATGGCAAACACCTATGATGAAAAAGAGAAAAGATAATAATACTTCAAGAAAAGAACAGGAATCATGCTTTTAGGCTTTCAGTGGCAGTACGAGGCTTCTCAAGTTTACCCATTAACTACACTTGACTTGCTTTTCATTGCTGCTGACCCGTTTCAAAGCAAAGCCAAACATTTTGACTAATTTAACCTCCAGTTTGTCATTGGTCTCAGCTCATGAGAGCACTGTGAGAAGATCTACTTACAGACTTAAAACTTCCCCAAAATTGCAGAATGGATTTTAACAGTGAGTGTGTTGTGAGGGATTTGTTTTAAATGTTGTCTAGCTTGACGCAGCACTTCCCTCAACCAGGACAGTTTGTCACATGGGATGCAATATTTCAATATCAACCTTTATTTTGTCACTATTCAGCTCAGACCAACTTTCACTGGTTAGCAGCAAATGAAACAAAGCTTGGTCTGCTCCTGAGTAAACGCTGCAGTCACGGGCTCTAAAATGATGCAACTTCTCAATGAAGTCACAAGGACCCGTGTCCCCTTCCACCGTAGCAAACTACCCAAACTACAGAACCTTAAAACACAAACAGGCCCTTTAAATATCCCCCCTGCTTCTCGGTTCCTCGGCTGCTATCCACTCTGGTTACCCACTACACCATGTGACCTACTTCTGAGTGCAGCTGCCTGCCATGTGATTCCAGAGATGCCACCAGCTCCCTCACAACAGTAATAATGAGATCTGGGAGGAGGACAGAGAGGGACTGTTCAGCGAGTGGGAAGCGAGAGAGTTCACGATCCTGCCGGTGAGACTAACCAGACAGAAAATGATTTTGAGACGACTGGGAAGTGAATTCTCGGGGAGTTCCACGACAAAACACATAAGTAAAAAAAAAACCCCCAAACAAATAAACTAGACTTTCAGAAGAGCAGGTAGGGAGTTTCTGTAATTGACAGGACAGAGAGTGAAAACACAGTAAATTTCCCAGATCTGCATATGTTCTTTGAGTACACAGACTTTTCCTTCCTACAAGAACATCTATGATGCACTGAGGGGCCTAGGCCATGATTATATGGAAAATAATCCACTATTGTACGATAGATGCCGTCTCATAAGGTTAATAATTACCAGATATACACGGTGATCTAGCCAAAAGGAATGTAGCTGAACATATACGTGTGTTTGAAGGGGAAGTCGGCCGCACATTGAAGAGGACTAACAGAAAGGGTCATCAGGGGGGAGAGAGGTATCACCTTACCTGCCTGCACAGAACTCCTGTTTACCACTGACACACACATAATCCCTCACACACACACACAC
>JAOWBL010019062.1:0-13207 GCA_028564865.1 Zenarchopterus dispar
GATAGATAGATAGATAGATAGATAGATAGATAGATAGATAGATAGATAGATAGATAGATAGATAGATAGATATGTAACTCCGAGTTTAGGTCAATCTTCAACAGTCTGTTTTAAGTAAGACATATTAAACTTCCTATTGCTCAGAAAAACCTCTCTTGTTTTTTTGTGGTTTCATCTTTTCTTCTCCTGTATCTGAACCTTCTTTGTTCTAGGTATTTACGCCCATTCCTTGACTATTAAACGTCCAACCTGGAATACTGGTTTTACCGTGAGAGTGGACCACATAGCAAACATTCTGTTGCCAACAGCGTCAGTCACACAGTTTCACTGAAGCTGTTAACATCAAGAACTCACATTCTCTTCATTCATCCTGCTTACTTTTACCAGACTTTTTTAAAACTGTTTTTCTCAACATATTTATTTACTGGAGTACTGCTTGGTTTAATCACCTGTTGATTTGAATTTTGGAATCATACCTGCTGGATGCACCTTTTCATCTCCTGGTAAGAAAATGTCTCGCTCTGGTGCTCTGGATTTAGACAGATACAGCACTTTGGATAAATCCCGTCGGTCAACTAGTCGTAGTCAGACCAGGGTCCAGGCCAAGCAGGGAGAGGTCCTGTGTGACTTTTGTACATCAAGGAGGCAGAAGGCTGAGAAGTCCTGCTTGGTGTGCCTGGCATCCTACTGTGAGGCTCACCTCCAGTCACACTATGACTACCCTACTCTGATGAAGCACAAACTGGTCAAAGCAACTGGCCAGATGAGAGAGAAGATCTGTGCACAGCACGACAAGTTGTTGGAGGCTTTTTGTCGCACGGATCAGACATCAGTCTGTGTTCTCTGCATGATGGATGAACACAAACAACACGACATCGTTCCTGCTGGAACTGAGAGGACCGAGAAACAAGTAAGTATTCAGTCTAAACCTCAACAACGAAAACAACTTTTATGAGGGTTACCATGCAGTAATTATGGAAACTTTTATGTCTTTATGTCTACACAGAAACAACTTGGTACAACACTGCACAAATCTCAATACAGGATTGACCAGAGAATTAAAAAGTGGCAGGATCTAAGACAATCGGTGGAATCAGTTAAAGTAAGAAAAATATCAGCTTCTCTGAAATCACACAGCATCATTCTAAAAATGAGACATTAAGGTTTTCTAGTTTGAAATGTCACAGCAAGCTTCTCTTTTAATCCTTTTCTTATGTCTATATTCAGCACTCTGCTCAAACAGTTCTAGAGGAGAATGAACGGATCTTCTCTGAGCTTCTGCTTACTATAGAGAGGAAGTATAATGAAGTCAAGGAAATGATCCGTTCCCATGAAAAGATCACTGTGACAAAGGGTGAGATACTTCTAGACCGCATGGAAGAAGAGATCACTCTGCTGAGGAAGAGACACCACAACCTGGAGAAGCTCTCACACACTGATGATCACATACACTTTCTACAGGTGAAGCTGACCTATGCTGAGAATGCAAACCAAAATAATGTGTTGTGTAAAAGATTGGGGTTCTTAGAGGGGAGAGTAGAGGCTGTATCTGTCTGCTCTCTCTTATCTCTGCCCTCTTGTTTTGACCAGAGCTGGCAATCTCTGTCTGGCCCCTCTGGATATGAAGACCTAAACAACATCAACGTCGCTCCCCATTACTCCTTTGATGCTTCAAAGAGAGCCATTGCTGCAATGAAAATACAAATAGAAGAAGACATCAAGACAGAAATAAGCAAAATCGCAGCAGCAGGTGGGTTCATTTTGTCTTTCTCTACCTCTTTCTCTAGTAAGCAGTCCCATGAGAACTGTTTTTTTGATTTGCTAAAAATCACAAAAAAATCTGTGTCTCTAGTGAAAGAGGTGTACATCACCCAAGAAGCTGCGACAGAGACAAGAAGAGAATCAATTCTAAGGGAAGAGCCAACGACCAGAGAAGAACCACAGACAAGAGAAGACTTTCTGAAATGTGAGTTATTAGATTGGTTCTTGAAAAAGAGCTTGCATTCGCAAGTGAGACCAATAACACCAATCTAACAGGGCTCTGTGGGAGCCATAGTAACCCCTGTAATATTCCAACAAAAAGATTTTGTAACACAGACTTTAACTATGTTTGTCTTATGTAAATGGGGCGTACCCATGCCTAATAAGGGGATGAATACATAATGTGGTGAAATGACTGAAACTTGCATGATAACTTGCTGAACAGGTCTGACAGCATGTTGTAAGACAAACTTCCAATTCAGTATTATTTAAGCAAACAGGTGTTCCTTCTTTTACTTCACCATTGGACATCTTTTAAACACATCTCACCACACCTAATCCGGGACCATACATGTCCAACCATGTGGCAAGATTTAAACAGACAATAAATATTAGAAAAGCCCACTGAAGAACAAATAATATTTTTTTTTTCCTTGCTGTGTTCAGATTCTTGCCAGTTGACGCTGGATGTTAATACTATTCATCCCAATCTTCACCTCTCCGAGGGCAACAGAACAGCTATCATGAAAAACGAACCCAAGAACTACCCTGATCATCCAGATCGATTTGATCATTGGCAACAGGTGAGGAACTGCATGTAGAGATTTGGAAAGGGTGATCCAATGATTAGAAACAGTTTGCTCAAACAATCAAGAAGAAATCCTCAAATTCATGAGATTGTATATTTTTGCCTCTTTTGTTGTTACTGCATTGAAAACAGCTACCAAAATCACTATTACTTTTTCAGGATTAGTAAGTAAGGGAGGGTTACTTATATTATAATTGCTTTACATTTCTCAGCTGAAGTTCTGTAAACTGTCATCTAAATAGCCAAGCTTGAAAAGTGTTAATCTCTGTCTTTGATCTATATTTCCTTCTAGGTGTTATGCAAGGAGAGTGTGAGTGGAACTCGCTGTTACTGGGAAGTGGACTGGAAGGGCACAGAAATTGACGTGGCTGTTACCTACAGAGGAATCCGCCGCAAAGGGAATGGCAATGACTGCAGCCTGGGCTGGAACGACAAGTCCTGGAGTTTGTACTGCAGTGATTCCAAATTCTCCTTCGTGCACAACAATAAAAGTAAAGACATCCCAGCGCGGATGTCCTCCCGTATCGGCATCTACTTGGATCATGCTACTGGAACGCTTGCATTTTACAGTGTCTCTAATGGTATGCACCTTCTGCACAGAGTCCAGACTACGTTCACAGAGCCCCTTTATCCTGCTTTCAGCGTGTGGGGCTTTGGGACTACTATAAGACTGTAGAAGAGGAGCCATGGCATCAAGTGTTTGCTTCAGACTTGTAACATTCATTACATTTTTGGGAAACATGATACTGGATACATGATTTAGTCTTTTTTGTTTTTCTTTCTAAAAGATATTTTCTACATCTGAACAGTAACTGATATGATACATGTGATTTGAACGCAAGAAAATGTGAAATAACACATTCTGATATTTTCTAAATACTTCATTATATTTCCTTTATGTCATATTTAATTTGCAGTTTTGTATATATATTTCAACTATCACCAAATTGACTTGCTGTTTAATTTCTGTTTTATCAAATCTGATAAAGTTGCAGTTGATACTTTGTAGTATGTGTTCAGTATTTATTGACTGATTTTCATCCTTATAGTTTTGATCATTCATTTATTGACAATCAGTTACAGAGGTAGTCGATCAGGCTTTGCAATCAATGGGTTTAAATATTTCTCTAGTAGAGGGAAATAGTTATTAAATTAAATATCCTCTATTTTTGGATGGGAAAAAAATGGTAAAAATTCAGATAATGAAAAGATGATGGCTTTTGCAACTGGATAAGGATCTAAACACACCAAAAGACTCTCCGTTTGTTCTTACAGGCTTTGATACTTACCAACGAAGTCCTGGCCATGGACTATGCTCAGATATTTGCTTCAGGGTTTTTTCTATTTTTTGTTATATTTAAACTTCAGGCCTAAATGTGTGGACTTTTTATGTTATTGAAAACACGAGGATTAGAGGAAAGGTGACATTAAAAAGTAGAAGCTCCAGGGGGCAGCAGTAACAAGTTTTTTGTATGGCAGACCATCTTTACTTCTTTAAGCTCTCTCTCTCTCTCTCTCTCTCTCTCTCTCTCTCTCTCTCTCTCTCTCTCTCTCACACACACACACACACACACGTACAAATATAAATGTTCCCTGCTCATGTATTTTCTACCCTTGACAAAATACGCACCAGCTCCCTGAATGATTCGTCTGACTACGTTTAAAGAAGAAAAGGATACAGCCAGCTTATCCGAGTCAAAATAACTTTGTTTCAAAGTTGTTTGAGAAAAAGCCAAAAGGCGAGCTTCTTGGCGTACTGTTGATGGTAATGAATAGCGTTGCTAGGAAACCAGGCGGTTCCACACGGTTTTACAGACAGGGTCACGTGAAACTTCTACTCGCCTGAAAGGCTGATATCAGACGCTGTACTATACTGTGCTTTGAAGAGTCATCTTTCATAATAAATGATACATTTGCCATTAAAGTGAATCAAAGTTTTATAATGTAAGTCACTACGTATAAAAAGACTGCGTTAGTCTGCCCCGCCCACTCGTGCGTTCCCTGACGTGGGCGGAGTCAAACAGCTGGCTGCTTTACTGTCTCGTGGCCACGATGAGGTAAAATGCTATGAAACAGGGCACGAGCTTCGGAGCGAGACGGCCAAGCGGAAAAATTGACGCTGCCCTGGAAAAAAAAAAAAAAAAAGAATTTAGGAGAGCATTTAATATTAAAGTAATCTTTGGGATACCAGAGGTGGAGGATTTGTCGGTGTGTGCAAAGTTTCCAAAAAAAGGGGAGAAAAAAAAAATCCAAAACTCACTGGCGAAGACCGAGGACCGGGGCTGAAGGTGAGTAATCTCTCAGATTTGGCTGTGATACTTGCCTTTGCGAGCTAGAAAGCGAATATGAGCTGAAAACTTCAATTCTAACTAAATTACTGGAAGTAAAGTTCGGGTGGCTAAAACAGTATTTATTCACCGCTTAAAAACGATGGCAACCTCTTTTAGGAAACAGACCACAAAAAGAGAGTTAAGGTTTCGCAAGCAACAGTGTGCGTTTAAGTTTTTAGTTGAACCATTTGTTCTGCAATCATCATATCTTAGATGTAGCTATCTATCAGTGGAGGTTATTATGATTAGTTTCTGATAAGTAGCTGAATGATCCTGACCCGACTCTTTTTTTTCTTCTTTTGCAGCTAAAAGGGCACATCTGTCCTGCCAGCATCCCATCAGTCATTGCCTGTCTCCAAGGAAATGAATCCACTGGTGGCAATGCAGATGTCAGTCACCAACAGTTAAATGTTAGTATTACTTGAGCGGAAAGTGCTTGGCTGGCTGAAGAGGAAAAAGAGGAAAAGGGCTGTTGAAGGTGCTGGAAGATGTCTCTCTGGATGATATTGCCTGTCAGCCTCCCAGTCCTGAGCATCACTGGGATCTGGGTCGTGTAAGTTTGATATAAAGAGAAATCAGTCTCCTAACTGTGACAAATGTGTATAACTATTAACACTCGAATCCATCTCTGAAAACACATTAGTTTTGCCTTCATTGCTTCTGTCCAGACATTTGTAGTTTCTCATATTTGTGCTGATTATCTACATCAGGTTATTAGTTAATTTAATTATACAAAAAAAAAAAGAATTGATACATCTGTTGTAATTATTGAAACAAAAACCTTTTGCTACCTCAGTTGCCTTCAGTAGACCAACCCATATTTAACCTGAATTCCTCGGAGCCATGGCAATAGGCGTGTGGATTAACTGTCTCCCAAAATTGATGAGGAATTTTCAGCTCTCTCTTAAAAGTGAAATATGCGGGTTTGCAGTCACAACTAAAGGAGAAGTGCTAGAGCGTGAAAAGAATGGGTAGCTCTTGGTTATACTTCTTCTAACAGGTCTTCTCTTACCCTGTGGAAGAAATGCAAACCCTAAGGAGAGAGAGATGGCTCATTTCCAAACTGTAGCAGTTCTGTAACCAAGCTCTGTGCTGCATCACTGATGAGTTGTGTCAGGACTAAGCAGCCTAATCAGATTCCAGAGATGAGACATTACACTGCTTGCGTTTGAGAGGACAGCCATGTCGGTCCAATCAGGAGTGTGTTTCCAGGTGTACAGGCTTAATATATCTGCTGACCAGAAGCAAGCTGAAGAAATACTGCCAACAGACTTTATTTAGTTTTGACATTTGATTTTCAGGGCGTAAGCTGAGTTAAGAGAAGAGGCAAACACATTTACTGGTAGTACCGTTAAAACTATTACCTCCTTCTTACTTTGACACGAGTGCCTTGTTTTTAAGAGAAGCCAGCAGGCTTTTTCCAGGCAAGAGGAATGTCAAAGGATGTAAGGTGTTACATAACTTCTAGTGTAGGAGAAAGGTAAATTCAACATTCAGGGGGAATATTCAGTGTACTAAAGTCTTCTGTGGAGGAGAAGACTTTTGTCCCCAGAAGAGTTGGGATTAACTTCTTGTGCTGACCTTATAACTTTTATATTTGAAACTATTGCATAACTTTCCAATTATCATAAGAGGTTCTTCTTGCTAGATATATTTTTCTGTTTGGATGATTCAGCAACTATACAGGAAAGCAAGTGTAGTCTAAACACAATGCTCAAGAAACTCATCCAGGTATCACACATCACACCCTTTCCTGGGGTTATTTTTGCACAACCTTTGGGAATTTTCACTGCAGAAACCAGATTTTCTCAGGAAGTCTTTCATCTTTATCCTTGTTGAGTCAAGAAAAAAAAAAAAAGCTCCGGCTGTTTCATGTTGTTCACAGGCATACAATTATGGAATATAGCTGCTGCTGTATGGGATAATTATGTAAACAAACCTCTCATTACTTAGCCTCCTCCACGCATATAATGCACTGATTTACTTCTATATCCAGCTTAATGGTCTATATTATGTAGAACTGTTTCAAATATGCGCTGAAGCTATTTTAGCTTTGGAAGCTGACCAAATATACAAATAACTCTTCATACATTGTGGAAAGTGTAATAACTTAAGATGGCTACAGTTTCTTTTCCCATATTTTTACAATCAGGTTCCTTGGTCTCCTGATTACGAGCAGTGTTTTTCTTTTTTTTTAAAACATGTGTACTTGTGGCTCTTTGGTGTCATTCTGCAGTAGATCTTGCGAGCCCAGTGCTGTACTCTCACAGTCTTAGAACAGCCATACTTTTTTTCCCCACCAGTGGGTTTCCTCACATCATTGTGCAAGAGCTGTGCCTTTTGCAACACGTGGTGATTCATATTGCTTATTTCCCACTAATAACCGGTCAGTCAAGTGTTGGCACATTTTTCATTCAGTGCCAGCTGTGTATTTTACCAACCGTATGTCGTGTTATAAAACCAGCTGCTAAAGTAAAAAGTAATTTTCTCCTCTAAAAATGAGCTAAGTAAACAACAGATGTATGCTCCACAAAGTTGTTTCTTTAACAACAGGAGCACTGAGGTTGGCTTTGATTGTAAGAGAATAAAAAGGATATGGAATAGCCTGGTCTTTTGCATGATTGTGTGCTTACTTGCATTTTGTGGATGATCCCTCAGCACATGACAGAGAATTTTGGTTTCAGAGTTTTGTGAGTGTGTGTTTGTGATATTCTGTATGTCTGCGCTTTTTCCAGGATTGCTTTGTGAGTAGGATACTATCGACCATTTAAAAAAAAAAAAAATTCTAACTGGTACATAACCTCTTACTGAACCATGTCTGCTTTCACAAATCAGAACAAATAGTCTCCATGTCTGTGTCTTGAAAGTATTATGTGTATCATTGCGTGTAAATGAGAAGGGCATATCATGACAAAATGATAGTTGTATTTCCTTGCTGCAGTCGTGTTCTCTCTTCTTGAAATTCTCAGTCTATGAATATGGCTGAAATGATTACACACTGTTATTTTCAGAAAATAGTTACAACTGAAATGTGTTGGTGCATGTAAAAACTCCAAAATCCAACTATCCCACCAACACTGTGTTCTTTGTATTGAATAGTGATACCTCCTAATTTCTAGACTTATTCTTGTTTCATAATTTATGCTTATAGTTAATACCATTTCACACACCTCAGTCCATGGACTGTATTGGTCTTGGCTATTGCATGGACAGAGGTGGTGAGCTTTACATGTTACTCCAAACAAACTAACCAGCAGCCTCCCTCCTGTTATGTTCTGGGTCAAATTGACCCGGGAACAGCATTGCTTTTCAATTGGTGTGAACAAATGAACATAATAGGAGGGTTAAGCCTCAACACAGTATCATCTACAAATGAGCCATTCACAGGCATGCAATCAGCCAAACGACTCACTCTCTGATAGGAGGCAGACTTGTTTCTAATTTCAGCCTCAAAATTATTGTTACTGAGAATAGTTTGTCCGCTGGAAATTACTTGGTTCGTGAAAAAGTGTGTGTGTTGAGAAATATGATCTCTTCAGTTAATTTTCAGAATGCCATCAGCAATATTTTGGAACAGCTAGTGGCTTCTCATAGAAGAGGATACTATAATATTAAACAATCACAGTTGTACATGTTGATGTCACAAATGCACTACTTTTATTCAAATGCATGGACGCTGCGTAAAAAGCACCTATTTCTATATAGATGAAAGAAGACTGTCCTAAATACATGTTTTATATGTTAGTTAAAATAACAAATCCCAGTCAAAAATAGCTCCAGTGTTCCTCATAGTACCTCTGGATATCAAAGGAAGACCATCAAGAGAAGCTACATGGCTAGAAGTACTCCTGAAATCCCAAGGTCTAAGGAAAACAACCTCACTCTGGTCTGATTTTAGAAGCAGAAAGTTAGAAGTGATCAAGATTTTTATATCTTTAAGACATGCTTGTAGTTTGAATTACTGATTTACTGAATTACTGATTACTTATTCTGCTCTTTCATAGGACTTACGTCTGTTGTCTCAAGCCTTTAGGAGGTTATTGGTAACAAATAGTTCTGTTTGCATGCTATGGTGTGACTTAAAATCTTCAAACAGATTATTTCTGTGCAAATACCCACATGGCTGGTTTGCTGAAGTTGACTGGTTTTTATTTACAGCAGGAAGAGCAAAAAAATGAATTCCAAAGGCCAGTATTGACCTTAGTTTGTCTGACAGTAATAAATATGAGATGTTTTAAATATGGATAATTTTATATAAATACTGCAGATTTGCTTTTAATCCAAGAGTTGTGAACAAAATGTGTCATTTTACTTTGACATGTCAGTTTTCATTTGATGTGATGATTAAATTAGTCCCAATGATCCCAAACATAGTTTGACATATTTGTAAACTAGTATTGCTGCATTTGCCTAAAATTGATTTTGAAGTTGTAGTTTTTGTGTTTTTGATTACTCTGGTTGAAACCAGTTCGATTAACTGAACAGTTTATTGCACAGTTGTACACAATTACAGTTTTTTGTCCAGTGTGCTATTTTTAAAAAAAATTTCTTTCGTGAACCCTGAAACACATTAACACATAGCCAGAAATCATTAAAAAAAAGATCTTCAAATTTCGTTGCAGGTTTCGAGCTTACTCATACAGCTTCCAAAATTTTTGATCTTCTGGTCATTGAACTATCTGTCAATGAGGCTGGTCATTGACCAGGTTTTAAAAAAAAAAAAAAGAAAAAAGAAACACACACACACACCAGCATATCTGTGGTTTTAGTTATGTCATGTTGACACAAACTGGTCATTTACTTACTTGAACCCTGAGGTCCAGGCAAAGAGATGAGAAATGTCAGTTTACGTGTTGCACAGGTTGAACAAATGCAAGTCACTCCAAAGTCAGAAAGGCAGGATTTTAGTGTTGGGTAGGTCACTGTTCACATTTAATGAATTAAAAGACTGATATACATATAACATTTGAAAGTTCATATGACTCTAACTGTGGTACATATATGTCAAAAGTACACTTAGAAGACAATACTGTAAGTTTCAATATAGATTTTTACTATCAGCTTTAGGCTCTAATTTACTTAGATTTCTTCTGCTCAGAATATGTGCTCATGGTGATATGTCTCTATAGCAATTGGTTTCTTTTATATGAGAAATCCACGGTCACTGTAAATTATCAACAAGCTGCAAAGCTACAGTTATGAAAGTGCATTCATGATTGACACATTTGAAAGATTTCTTTTGAAATATGTTCAAATTTGCATTTCTATACAAGTGGATATTGGACAGACTTATGAAAATAATTGTAACTTCTATGGGGAACTTTTTGCCTATGTGTACAAAATAGAAAATTAATCTTTTTTTTCTATTTCTTTTCATGTTGGCTTAGCATATAGCATTATGTTTCTAGATCTTACAATTTTGCATGAGTGAACCTGTTAACAGAAGTAGATCCTCCAAAAAGAAGGTTGGTGATTCAGTCCTTTGTACTATTATGTGTCAAAGTGTGATTGGAACAAGAGCCTGAACTCCCATACTGCTCTCCATGAGCCACATGGTAGTTCAAAAGTTAGAAAATACACACATTGACCAAACTGTGGCCCAACAGCCAACTTCTGACTGGGGAAAATGAAAGTACTCTAATAAGAAATGGGTTTTCTACACTGGATAGACAATATGAGACAAAGTAATAGTAGAGCCGTACTAGGTGTACTAGCTCTTAAGTGAAATGTAGAACCGCATTTACTGTTAACAACCCAACAAAAACAAGAGCAAAAGAGTTTAATTTTGTCACGTGTACGGTATGCAACACAATTTGAAGTTGGAGTAAAATGTTGGAAAGCTGGACGATTTTAACCCCTTCACCTAGTAAAATGTTTTTTTATTCAGAGTTTTTGAGAATCATTTTATACACTTGAATACAGATTTTATTGTTGAAGTCTTCTTTAGATAACACTGTAATGATGAGATTGCAAATGTATTGCCTTTCATGCTAGTTAAAACTGTGTTTCCATTTCAGATACGCCATGGCCCTGTACAACCAGCACGTCTGCCCTGTCAATAACTGGTATGCTCCATGAACCCTACACACTTGTGCCTTGCAGACAGTTTTTAATCGCATCAGAGTAGTTAATGCTTCTCAAACGTTTCTACAGCTTTGAATAAATGTGAATTTGGTCACTGTGCATATTTTCTAACTTTCGAACTACTGTACCGTGTTTGAATGTCTGCATGTTTGGTTTGTTTGGTGCTCCAGGTTATACAACCAGTCATGTGAAGAGGAGCTCCATTTGCAGAGTGGGCCATCCTTGTGCTGCACCTTAGATAATGTACCACTCATCAGGTAAGAGACCTTGCCCTTAACCATATAGCCTAGCACTCCTCTCTCTGTTTCTGCGGAGTGAAAACAGGAACAGCATTCCATTGTTTTGCTTGACCCCGTCTACAGACTGCTGATTAAAAAAAAAGCAAGTGAATCTGAAGGAGGTAATTTTCCTTCGTGTGCCTGTGTGCATTCTGAAAATATCCCGCCTGCCACCGTGGCAGTTCAGAGGCAACACTTAACCATGTAAACACACTCACAAGGAGGAGTCAGCTTACATTTAGGAGGAAATCAAGACACTCCTGTTCCTTTGTTTGGCTTTTAGCCTCTGGAGTTTAAAACTACAAAGGCTGGTTTTAGCAGATGAACACAGTGATTTACATAAAATAGTGTGTCTGCAACAACACATGAACCAATAAGTTGTCCAGATCTTAGTAATGCAGAGCCGGCAGTGCTTTTTGATTATTTGATTACATTTTTGAAGGTGGAAAAAAACATCTGTTTAATCTACGTTACATAAATACAGCTGTTAAGTAAAATAATCTTGCAAGTTTTGTGAACTGTGATAATTAGCCAAAAGTCAAATGACATGAATCTTTAAAAAAAATCTCCACATGAAAGTGCTGTTTTAAAGTAATTGGTTAAAGTATTAGTGTAATAAATTGTGAATTTGCAGCTATGTAACGAAGAATGTGTGTGATTGAAGTCAGCTGAGAAAGCTTTAGAGGCAGCATGAGCTTGGGAACAGACAGCCAGTGTTGACTGTCTCCTGGCTTCCCTTCCTACAAACATTTCCCATTCCTAGAAGAGAGGCAGTATGCAGTAGGTGAAAAGTCAAAGAGCTGATGACAGGAAATGAGAGCCCCGTTTCAACTGTATTCCACAAATGTAGCTCCAACAGTACTTTGTATTTCAGAGACGGCTGGAAGGGATGACACTCTTACCACGTAATGTGTATAAACGGATTCACAGTATTTTTATTATTTATATTTGTGTATTCTTTCCTTGCAGTAAATGTGGGACTCTTCCCCCTGAGAGCTGCTTCTTCAGCCTTATCTGCAGTACAGGTTCATTCATGGGTAATGTGTCGCATGGACACACACAACACACACATCCATTACCTCAGTGCACATTACACTGGCATGCATTAACCCAACTGTTATTCTAATGTTAACCCAATTCATCTAACTTAAATGGATTTACATCATAGGTTCTTTACATTGTTTTCCTTACATCAAGAAGGTTGTAGATGTGTTTAGCGAGACTGCGTAAGAACACTTACGTTCCCACTGTACACAACCACATCAACCAAGAGTCAGTGGAAACCCATCATGTGGCCACTTTGAATGAGGACAGAAATTAAAGCAGATTTTGTGTATAAGGTCATGCATGCATTTGCAATCACACTTCTGCAGTGACTGCACAAAAAACAACAACAACAACAACAAAAAAACCCAGGATGAAATAAAAGTCTGCATGTGCTGTTGCCAAGTGCTCGCTGGTGGTTCTGACTTCTCCAATCTAGTTAATGTTTCCCAGCTGTGCTTTAGACCTATTCTAAGTGTGTATGTGTGAGCTCACACACACATGCGTATATAAAAAGCAGGAGAAAGAGAGGGTTGTTTTTTTTTTTTCTTCTTTTTTGTAGCCATGCCTCTAGTAGTTTTTCATGTTTGTTTGGCTGACCTGGGGACATTGTAAGATCTTTATCATTTACTGTTCAGATGAAGGTAATAGCTAACGTATTTGTCTGTGGTACTTTCTGGGTCATTTTTGTTTCATATATGAGCATATATGTGTGTGACTTTTTTTTTTAAAGAAAGAATGGCCCAAACTGCTGCTAATCAGCATGAAGTCTATTCAGGCAGTTGTGAAATGCCTAGTTTAATGAGCCCGTTATGACCCCATGTATTTTTTTTTTTGGGATACATGGTACCATTAGAGTCCTGGCTGGCTGGAATGCTATTTGAAATATTAGTATTTTAATT
>JAOWBL010019062.1:22224-34882 GCA_028564865.1 Zenarchopterus dispar
TGAATGTTCAACTGAATCTTGTATCTATTTATACCAGTACATTTGAGGTGTGTGTGTGTGTGTGTGTGTGTGTGTGTGTGTGTGTACACCCTTTAGTGGGAGCTGTGGTCACATGGCAGCTCTTTTGTGTATTGTTTGCTATGGTTCTTGTGACTGGCAGGGAAAAGGAGGCATTCTGTTAGTTTTCTTGCCACTGGCATCTGTGTTAAATGATTAGCTTTTTTTTTTGTTTGTTTGTTTTCCCCTTCATGTGAAAATTTTTTTTAAAGAAAATGCAAAATGATCTGATCAACAGCTTGATGCAAAAATTCACTGATTCTGTCATCTTTGTGTTTTCACCTTCTCTGTGTTTCTGACAGCTTCTTCTTGCTAATTTTGCTCATTGTCTTTGTCCTACTGATTTTAATGTGACCTTTCTTTTCACCTTCTCTCACCTGGCAGGTGGATAATGCCAAAATCCTCCACTATGTCGGAGCGGGCATCGCCTTCCCCAACAGCATGCTGTTTGTGTGCCTGCAGTCGGCGCTGACGTACCGACTAGCCAAGACCCAGGGGGAGTACAGCTTGGCCCACCTCCGGCTCTGCATGGCCCTGCTGGCCCTGGTGGCCTTGGTGCTCAGTATCCTTTCCAGCCACTGGCAGATGGCAGCCTACCAGGCTGTACAGTGCTTCAGAAAAAGTGTAGTGCAGTGTCAGTTTAACCAGTGACAGAAAAGGTCACATCCTGTCCTGTGTCACTATGGTTAATTTTTTTACATCAATTTTTTTTTGTGAGAAGAGATTCAACTGATTTTGTCAAACACTTATGCCACTCTGTGCTTATAAGTGACACTTATATGGCAGTCTTCAAGTGTATGAAGTTTTGCAGGGGACTTAGGCCATGAATTTTTCTAATGGTGATTTCTTCATGTCCTTTAATCTGTGTGGAGACAGAATCTCCACAGTCGTCTTGAAGAAAAGTTTTAATGAGGCCCCTGAGAATGTGTTTTATTTTCTTAAGCAGAACATTCTCTGTACCTTTGTAAGAGTTTATAAATGGCTCGATTTTCAGATTGTTGTCAAGACCACAAAAAGAATTGTTTAAGATATTTGTACTTAAACGTTAGTTTGATACGACTTGGTGTGCATGCACAGCTTTAGCTCTCATCCTGCTTTGTTATCGGTTTCCTTAACCATATTTTTAGGCGGTGTGTTTTTCTGTCAGGAGAGCTTCGTCCTGCAACACACCTCAGCCATCTTTGAATGGGTGTTCTGCGTCATCATCATGCTGTTTTACGGGACATTCGCCTTTGAGTTTGCCAGCATGTCGGGAGACACCATGGTGGTGCTGGCCAGAGGAGGCTCATTGGGATCTGTTGGGAGAGCGCACAAAATGGACGCACTGGGAGCCCTGGGAGGACCCGTTTCACACTCGCAACCACATTCACACCAACCTGAAAACATGTCAATGCTGTAGCCACCTGCCATTTCTAGATGCCTCATAGTTGCCTTGTTTATTGCCTTCGATTCCCAGTTGTCAAATGACTTTTTATTATTCATTTTCAGCCTCATTCATCTGAAACTTTGAAATACAAAACCAGGCCAGTGCAGCAGCTGTTCACGGCTGAGTGGGTATAGATCTGTTGCCACCGTGGAGAGCTCACTTGAACTTGTTTGCATTTTGCACAACTGCAACATTACATTTTCTTTCGGCAAGGCCCTGTCGTCAGTGACCAACAGCGGAGGAGTAGTTTGCCAGCCAGATGATGAAGATATACTTTTCATGCTGCGATGCTGTAAAGAGTCTCAGCTTGAAACACTGGACCGTTTCCTCTAAGGTGTCTGCCATGATGCTTTCATTAGTATGCAAAGAGTTGAGGCTGCTGGACAGCCCAGTTGACAGTATTACAGTGGTGAGACTGAGAAACGATGTTGGAGTAACGTAACAGTGGGAGTCGGTCCTTCAGAGAAAAAAAAAAAAAAAACCAAGCAAACAGAAATGTTTGAGTCAGTCCTTCAGACAAAGCAGGGCAGCATTCTGTAATTTGCAATCATCTACACCTTAGTTAAGCAAAATTGCTGATTAATAATGATAAATCTGATAGCTAATCTTTTCGGCTTTATAGATTGTAGCTGCTTTCATCCATTATTTTGTCTGGATACTCGGCTGCGTGCTGCCTTCAAGCCAAAGACTTAAACCAAGGTTAAACAGAAAGTGAATATTTTCTGATGGAAATTCAGAAAACAATGTGCCTTGTTGATGCTCTGATGGGTTTGTACATAATCATAAAACAAAAGTCCTTTCATGCAGCTTTTAAATATGTTACATTTATTCTTGATTTGCAGTCACAAATCTGCATATCTAGCAATATTTTTTAAAGCTTCTTTTGGTACCCATTCTCAGAATACGTTATATATTTGTGTCATATTTGTTCTTGTTGCAGGTGCATACCGAATATAAAGCTGAGTTGGTGCCTTATAAATTAAAATATAGGAGCTCCTTCTGAAAAAGGTGTCTTTCCTTACCTTTTTCGTATTGTAATGATCAATACACTAGACTGATGCTAAACTTGAAAGAAAATGTTTGTTTCAACTTCTTGTCTGTATGAAAGCGAGCATCCAGAGGCCAAATACGCACTCACCAGTTCAAGCCAGAGCGCTCGGTTTATTGAGTTTAGTGACAAGACGTCACACGTTTTCAGGTGCCAGCGATGCAGTTCAGCATTTTCTTATTTCCCATCATGGAACGAGGAGAAAACTGTTTTCTCTTTGGAGCTCAGTCCTTTACATTGAGTTTTTTTGTGTGTGTGTATCTAGCTGGTGTTTTGGGACTAAGGCAAAATGAAGGATTGTAATGCAAGACATGACTGTGCTGATTTTGTTACACCCCAAGCATAATTTTATACCTTACTCTATCGATCATGTCTCATCTGGTTATAATTTATTGGAGAAAAGCAATAAAAGTAGAGGTAAAACCAATCACTGACTGTTCAAAGCAGCCAGTGCTAATAATTGGCACATAACACAGTTTCAAAATCCGTTACAGGAGCTGCAACACGTAAAGACTCTCTTATGTGTCTGAATGTATACTTTCAACAAGACTGAACTGGAGAAGCGGCGCAGCTGCACTGTGGAATGAGCTGGAAGGCAGAAGCACCAGCTGCACCGTTAACATGCTTCTCTCTGCTGGTCAAACAGCTTATTGCACGAGTGTGTGTGGAAATAAGAGATGTGGCATTGCAGCTCAGCGCACGGGGGGGGGGGCTTCGCTTTCTGCTTGAGAAATTAGACCTTTTCGTGTTCACAGCTACCATTCATAGAATAAGAAACAAACTCCATCCTGCTCTGACTTCCGTTCCTGAAAACCACACACTACTTTTACAATATGTATTCTTGTAACAGTTTGCAGTAAACATTCAACGGGTTTTAATCATTATGCCTGAAAATGGTGCTGCCTCTGCTGCTCTTGCGATGGGGCCTTGTGCCATTTCACACAGTATTTACTGAAAGTGCTTGATTTACAACTGCCATGCATGCATGAGTCAGATTCCCATTCTGATTTGCTTGCTATACATCTAACTATTTACATCTTTATCCGTAATTTCATATGTTTGGTCCTTGCACTCAGGAAAGCGTTCCAACACCAGCCGTATTGTTTGATTCAAAGCAGAATGAAATCTGCTGCCTCCTGTTGAGTTTTAATGGAACTTCAATGTTTTTAGTTTTATGTAGTATAGCTGCAACTGCTTCTTCAGCTGTAGGACAGACGTTAGTCGTGATATAATAGATAATTTTTGTTAAGGAATCTTGTAAGACTTAACAGTGAAATGACTGATATGGTTGCTTTAGAGAATCTTCACGCTGCTCGCTCAAAGACGGTTAAATATCTGAAAGATCCCTGATGCAATTGGGAGATCATTGATGAGGGCATTTTGACAAATTAACCAGCATCTGTAAGCCTAAAACAAGAAATCTGAAATTCGGTACCCTATTTTTTTTCTTTCTTTTGTTGAGGAGTAAAAGGCTCCTTGTGCCTTATGTGTTACATTGATAACCAAAGAGGTTTGGGTCGTAAATTCTATTTTGGTGCAAAGTCATTTGATTGTAAACACTGTATATGCCTTATTTTTCCAACAAATAAATGCTTAAAAAGTCTGAAGTGTGAACTTGCTGAGCTGCATCTTAGTGCTTTTAATTTATTTCTGTGAAAATGTCATTGATATGAAGAAGGAATTTGGTTGAACTGACAGCTCCACAAAAGCATTTTTACTATCACTGCATAACAGTCGTGTTTTGAAAATGACACAATGATGTAGAAGTATAGTATTTATTATTCAATTATTTACACTATCCAGTTTCTCTTCCAACAAAGCTGGCAGAGGATGACAAAGATAGATATCACGTTAAGTAGAGGAAAACTCTGATTACAACAATAATGTTGGCTGTGGATGAAAACACAGTCGTTACCCTCACCGCAAAAGTCCTCAGTGTCAGATGCAATGGTTTTAAATGAATACTTCTTCAGTCACTCCAGAGGATGTCCAGAAGAATGGAATTAAATATTTTTGGATTACACTGTAGTGAAATCTCAAAAGTGAAATTTCCAAATGCCCTGCATGAAATATCCTAAGAAACACTCGGCTTTTCCCTCCTCTAAATCAATGTAATTAGTCTTCATGTCTGCAATAAAGACATGCAGTGAACTTGACAACAGTGCAAAATATGTTGAGATACAGCGAACTTTCACACTGAATAAGACACAGTTTAGGCTTCTCTTAAAAAGGGTGCAACTTTAAGACATCAGTGGTTCACTTAATACTATTCTCTTAACATTTTGGCAATCCACTGCAGAAGACAATGAGAGAAAAAAAAAGATTGATTTAGGTCAAGTTTCAGACTTCTAATAATTTGTTTACAGAAGCAAGCAGAAACTATGATTGAAGTCACTGACCAGGTGAGATCAGCTGCAATAAAATCAACTTCATTTAGAGCCATTGAGACCCGGGGAACAGGCACGCTCGTAGGTCCATCGAGTCAAACGTGTGTGGGGAAGAAAGGATGATGGAAGAGAGAAGCCGTGTGAAAACACGGGGCTCCAAGCCTATTTTACATTTGTCCGGTTGTAACATGTTTCATATAGAAGAGATCAGTGCTCCTCTTTCTTTTAATGACCTGTCCTCTTGTATATTTACTTGTGACGTTGCAAACAGCTTCTTGTACGTTGCAAAAAAAACAGTCAGGAAAATGAATTTTGACATCATTTTCTAAAGCCAAAGCTTTGGTTAAGCAGCAAACTCACTTGTAACATTGATAAAAATAGTCACTTGTGAAATGCTTGCTGTTGTTATGAGCACCTTAAAAAACAAAATATTGAGATTGTTTCTGTACACCCTTCACCCTGTTGATTGCTTTGAGGTAAAATCTTCGAGTACCTCTAGTGGTGTTTATGTATATTATCCTTTTTTGTTCATCTTTAACAGGTAAGATCTTTGACTTGTGACTTCACAAACATTCATAGCACCAATAACCAGGTGTTTTTGTATTTTGGAAAAGCACAGGAGGAAAATCGACAGCAGCATCTGCTCTCATGGAAGAACTTCGCATTAAATGTCCATTATTTCTGAAACCACACTAATTCTCTTTCCTGCATCTTTAAATCGTATTTGTTCCTCACTAACTTTGGCTTCAGCGCTGTCTGTTCAATATGTCTTCTTAGCCGATGTAGCGAGAAGTTCCAGCTCATGAAGAGGTGTCTTGTTCAGTCTTGAGGCAGGTCGATCAGGACAGGCAGGTGGACAGTTTAGAAGACGAGCTTTTTGGGCACCTCCCAAGAAAACTCTGGTCGTCCAAAGTGGCCATAGGAAGCTGTCTGCTGGTAGATGGGCCTTTTCAGCTGCAGATCTCTGCGGAGAACACACGTTAGACTGGTTAGGAAAGGTCTGTATGTGGGACCCTGCTGAGATGTACTGAGATGGGATTCTTGGCTGACTTCATTTTGGCCTCATGTGAATTCCCACCCTTTCATCCTCCACGTACCCGAGTACAACCAATACAAGTGATACAAATAGGGCCAACTTGGAAATCACTGACAATCACATATGGGCCCTCATTTTTTGGCCCATCTATTCCTCAGGTGGACCCGACATATAGATGTTGGCTTGGATAATTGGATATAAAGTATGAAACAAGCAAACAGTTCAGTTTTCCCATTATAACTGACTTGCAAACCACTAAGGAAGGACCCCCATTTTTCAACGAGTGTCCAGTCACAGAGTAAACAGGTTTAGGCTAAACAATTAGAGATGTACAACTCTCAAGGCAAAGCTTGTAATTACACTAATAAACAGAAATAATAGACTGAAAATGTAATTGTCTAAGATGTTGGGTAAAAAGTTCACTTTGATTCCATCTAGTGGTAATGTCAGAAAACTGCACCACACAGACTTCAAAGCTACAATTATAGATTTTTTTTTTCTTTCCTGGATCTCATTGTGTTTCTTGTTCTTGTTCAGATATTTGTGAGATAAGTGAGATGACGCGGGAAACCCTTTGGCATATCAGATCAGGCAGCATTTTTGTCACTACTTGGACCAAAGTGGTCCATGTTTTTGAAAGAGTATTGGGTAATTAAAAATCAAATCCAGCTTCTTTCTCCTAATTTACTGTAGTTCAGTTCGAAAAGGAATTATTTACAACTCATAATTTCTAAGAGTGGACAAAAAGTTAATTGATGAACTTTTAGCTAAAGAGTCGGCTAAAGAGGTAATCTATGAAAGATGAAAAGTAATCTTTACTTTTATTTACCTTCATATTTTGTGTAAAAATGAAAAAATTCTCACAGATATTGGAAAATTACTTAAAATTTCACTTACAAAATCACTGCAATGGCTCACTTAAAATATTTCTGAATGACACAAATTTAGCTCATTTCAGCTGAAACTTAAACAAATACAGGTTTTCTTTTCTTTATGAATAATAATTATAAAAAAAAGATCGTGATTACCTAACAATGACTCCTGGCCGCAGATCAAAGTTCTTGTTAACAATGTGGAGCAGCTCGGACTCTGTTTTCTGGGAGGAACCATATGTGAACAAAGAGATCGACAGGGGCTGGGCCACTCCAATTGCATAAGATACCTGCAGAAGACACAGAAGTTTTGGTGGTGTTACTATTATCTGCACCTGCCTCATCTGCTCACATAAGTGCATAAAGAAGCTCTGCTCTCACCTGGACCAGAACTCTCCTGCACAGTTTGGCTTTGACCAGAGACTTGGCCACCCAGCGAGCAGCATAAGCAGCAGAACGGTCAACCTTTGAGAAGTCTTTGCCAGAGAACGCTCCGCCTCCATGAGCCCCCCAGCCTCCATACGTGTCTACAATAATCTTCCTGCCCGTCACACCAGCGTCACCCTGATTCACAAAAGCGGGGAAGAGCAGCAAAAAAAACCAACCGTCAGTCTTGAGCTTCTTTTAGCGCTTAATTCTGCAACCTCGTGAGATGTCGACCTGGGGTCCTCCAATGACGAAGCGGCCACTTGGCTGGAGGTGGTAGATGGTTTTGTCATCCAGATACTTAGCAGGAACCACAGCTTTGATCACCTGATAGACATTGTTCAGCATTAATATCAAAAGTGAGACACTATTTCCTAAAGAATGCATGAGCAAAAGCCAGGTGAAAGTGTGGACCTTCTCCTTCAGGATCCTCTGCTGGTCCTCCAGGGAGACACCATCATCATGCTGGACGGAGATCACAATTGTGTGAACCCTCTTGGGGATCACAGCTCCATCTTTCTGTTCATAATGTACTGTCACCTGTGGGGCAAACACAAACTCAAATGTTGGTACGTTGTGTGGAGTTTTTTTTAGAAGTGCCTAGTTTTCATTAACTTGTTTATTTTTTGACTAATTCATCCAGTTATCTATTACTGATCTTGTTCTGGTGACTCTGACTCCACAGGGACAGCTTTTTTTCTGGCGCATGTCGTTACTGTTAGGATCACCAGAGTCTGAGTGTTCAAACAGTAAATCTTTCCCTTTCTGTTCTTGCCTCTGGCCTTTGCAAACTTGTCAATGTTTAATAGAAATGGGCATAAGTCTAAAGTTAAGGGTCTGAATACCTGGTTTAAAAACTGACTTCTAAAAGGTTAAATGTTCAGACAAGCTACTGTACAATCCTGTCGCAAAAATGGTACGTTGTGTAAATGATTTGCAATGATCTGTGCATCATTCAAACTCTATATTTTATTGCAAATATGAAAAAACAATATATTAAACGTTTTAGGTCACCCTGTCACTGGAATCACTTGAAACAGACACTGAAGTTAAATTTAAAAATTTTTGTCCTCTTCTCTGTTGAGCACTGAGGCCACCAATCAATGTAGTTTTGAGGGGAAAAAAAACTGCTGAAAAGTTCATAAAACAGTTCTTGTTTAAAAGATCCAAATATTTAAATTTAAGACAGGACAGTTTTGTGTTTTACTTTAATTCAGTCCATCTTTACTGATCTCGGATCCAGAGAAGACAGCAACATTTATAGATCTAGTTTTGGTTTTATAATAGTTTGCATGGTAGAATTTTTAACTGTATTTCCAGAAATGAACTGGGCTCATAAAGGTTTATTAAACTTTGTCCTGATCCCAAGCACTGACGTCCTTTCCAAAATCACAGTCGTTGTTAAAGCACTCAGAGCCTGATGATCATGACCACATCATTCTCTGAATTCATCATGAGATTTCTCACAAGTCTTTTAAATGATTTACATTATGACTAATGATTAAATTGCCCAACTCACAATTTTCATTTTCAATTGTATAATTGTCAGTTCTTTACAGTTTTATATTATTAACAATTACAAACATAGTCTTTTCCAAATTGAACCACATCTCTTTTTTTCTTCTTCTGGAGGACACCTTCTGACTTATTGCCAAACAACATAAATAGCTGTCAAAAAATGTATTTATTTAATGTATTTTTGAAAAATTTAAACAACTTTATTGAGTCATGTGTTGCTCTTGCCCCTGTTTCTAAAACAGGCTGATAACATTAATTTCACAATGAGTATATGTAAAAAAAATAAGTTGCAACTGATTGTGTGCTTGTATCATTTATTTTACAGTTATCATTAAATATAGAAGTTGAATTATTTGCACCACATTCTGTTCTTTCTTAGTTCATATTTCCCACAGTGTTCCCTGTTTTTTGGAAATGCGGCTGTACCTTTGACTTTGTAAACAAAGGCATTAGTAAGTTTATATCAAAGAGTTGCATTCAACAGCTAACTGCCTGTGATTCAGTCAAAAGTCTATTATTTCTGGACAGCCAGCTTTATCTTAAACACTTGCAACAGCTACTGTTGATCCGATTTTGTGTGCTGGCACCAAAATAATCTCTTGGAGGACATCCAGAGTGCAAAAAGGAACGGAGTTCATACAAAGTCTGCCTCTGGGTTGTTTCAGTGTTTCACCCATAATCTCACCTGTGTTTTAGAGTCAGGACGCAGCCAGGGGACGGTGCCGTTGCGTCGGAGCTCAGCCATCTTTGCGTTGAGTTTGTGAGCTAAGACGATGGTGAGAGGCATACACTCCTCTGTTTCATCTGTTGCATAACCGAACATCAGACCCTGCAGGGAAGGGGGGAGAAAACAATCAGAAAAGATGCAAACTCTCCAGTCTCATTAGTTGAGAAAACATCACTAACTGTGAATTGAAAGGGTAAAACAAACTATTCAAACAACAACTGGTGTCAACTAAAGCTTGCCACATTGACAGAATACTTTTCATCACTAATATATTTAATTAAATACCACTGAGACTAACTATAATTATACACAAAAGTCAAGTTTTCATCTGAACAAGTGTCTGATATAAAAACCAAAGTTCTTCTTTTTGATAAGATTTTAATGTAAAAAAAAAAAAGATTTTAATGTAAAAGTATACTTCAGAAATTCTACAAAACTCCACTGAAACAAAACTGTCTCTTACAGTGTTTAAGTTTGAGGCCCTAAGTGGTCAGTTCATCGCCCTTTATCTGGCCCTTTGTGGGGTATTAACCCCCAGATTTTGAGCAAAATTACTTTCTTCTACAAGATGTGACAGGCTTCAGCTCAAGCAACTGCGACAGGAAATAGTGAGAAATAATCCATCAATTTATGTCTGATTTAATTATGTCATGTTTCAGTCACAGAGGATCTTTAAGGTAGAATGAGATATTTCACTTACATTTAGTTGAGAGTATTTTTGCTCTTTTAAATGTAGGACTATTCAGTTATTTATATAAAAGACATACACGCTTTTCCTACAAGTGTTGTGAGTTCAAGCTTTTGTAAACATCTATCCAACAAGATGTCTAAGTGCTTCAGAGGGATGGTACTGAGTCACATTATCAGTAATATCAAACAGCCCTGGAGCAAACATGAGCCAGCAAGATGCATGTTCCCATGGCAACGGTCCTACCTGATCTCCCGCTCCAATGTCCTCCTCGTGTCTGTCAACATGGACGCCCTGAGCGATGTCTGGACTCTGCTGCTCCAGAGCCACCAGCACGTTACACGTCTTATAGTCGAAACCTGCGGACGGAGAGTGAAAGTGAATAACACTGTGCCCATACGCTGTATTCCCTCTCTTTGTTGCTTTACAAGTCATCGTCTCACCTTTCTCTGAGTTGTCGTAGCCAATGTGCTTGATGGCGTCCCTCACCACCTTCTGATAGTCCACGTTGGCCCGAGATGTGATTTCACCACAGAGCAGCACCATGCCGGTCTTGCACACAGTCTCTGTTAACACGCGAACATGGAAATACACAATCATCTCTGAATGTCTTATGACAGAGGGGAGGCCATGACAAGTCTGTTTGTTGACATCACTGGTCATCTAGTGGTCATAAGAAGTCAGTACTAAAATACAGTTAACAATCTCAACAAACCAGTAGGTTTAGAGTCTATTCAAGCTGCGATGATACTAAAAGCAATGATTCTAAGATAAACATCTTTATGTATCCCTGTGTGTGTTTAAATCTCAACATCATCTCCATCTCAGGTCTTCCTCACTCACCACAGGCCACTTTGGCATCAGGGTCCTGTTTCAGGTGTGCGTCCAGGACAGCATCACTGATCTGGTCACAAATCTTATCTGCAAAAAAAGCAAAAAAGATTATTTTAACAGAAATGGTGCACTTTCAATATATAGTTAGGCATGAGTTTATTTGTTAATTACCAATCCTTATTTGAAAGGCAGAATTGCTATTGTATGGTTTGGATGACATTAACATTGAAATAGATTAACCATGTTTGCATGTAGTTGTCTGAGAGGTCACACCTTTTTCAAATAGGAAGAGTTTTGCTTTTAAGTTGATTTGAATGCCGCAGCAGGACAATGCCTCACAAGCCTCCCCATTCATCACTCTTTGTTTTGTCACCCGCTGAGGCAATGCGACGCGCAAGTTACATCAGAAACAACCTCAACATCTGCATGGAATCCAAAAAGTTTCATATTTGCTCAAACTGTGTGATTCTGTTTCATGGCTGCAGGTGTGGAGCAACGTACTGACTATCCGTGTGAAGAGTCCACACCTCGTGGGGTTTTATCAAATCCAAAGGTGCATTCTACCAAGGCCACAAGGTGTGAATGTGCAAAGCTTCAGTCTTGCAAAGACTCAGTTTTTTTTTTTTTAACGATCAGGTGCATGAATTTAAAAAGCATAATACCATCAATCAGAAGAAGATTTGTCATTTAACAGTACTAAAGAGTGTAGTTTAAGATAACGCTAGGGTCCAACCTTACCATCTGTGAACTCATGCACCTATCAGGACTGCATTTACTGGTTATCGATTCCGCACAGGGGACTTTGTAAGATTACATATTTGTAAAAAGGTTACAACACATTGACAGGGGGACACAAAGTGTATTTAGATGCTGCAACGTTAAGGACAGAGTACACTTCAGCTTTTATCGTCAAGTTATTAGTTAAACAAGGTTTGCTGTAAATGGCCCAGGCCAGCATGCCACTCTGCCAGTGTGCAACCTTACACCAGCCCGTTGCACATTCATCTCCTGCTACCCGTAAGTAAGAGTGGAGGGCAGTAAACACATGTTTCTGTGAATGGAATACCAAACATGCTGGAAAAGTAAATGCACAACTCTGTTGAGATATGTTGTCCTCTGGCCCATATGGCATCAAATTTAGTCATAAATTTGTCTACATTAATCTAAATATGGTAACAAAAAGGGTTATATTTTTTCCTTTTTTGTCATAAAAAGTAAAAACATTTAAGAAGTTGTAAAATAGTTCAAATTTTAAAGTGTGCATAGGTGACAAAAGTGAACACTCACCTGGATGTCCCTCTCCTACAGACTCTGAGGTGAACATGAAAGAGTTGTCGTCCAACATGTTGCTCATTTTATTTCAAAAAAATACTATTTAAGGTTCCTCAGTTTCCAGCAGTGAGCAGTCCAGAGAGACCTGACAGCGGCTTTACACTCCTGCTGCTTCTCTTCAGTGGAGCAACAAAGAACAGGGAGCCGAAAGCTCTGCAGGTCCAACACAAAGTCTGTTCAACAAAACTCCAGGTCTGTGTCCACATGGCTCAATATATATTGCCATGGGGGCACGCACACACACACACACACACACACACACACACACACACACACACACACACACACACACACACACACACACACA
>JAOWBL010019081.1:0-34878 GCA_028564865.1 Zenarchopterus dispar
CATCCATCCATCCATCCATCCATCCATCCATCCATCCATCCATCCATCCATCCATCCATCCATCCATCCATCTGTCTCTCCATCCATCCACCCTTCTAACATCCATCCATCCATCCATCCATCCATGATCCTTTTCAGGATCGCATTATTTCTGAAGCCTGTTCCAGCTGTCATTGGTTCGGAGGTGGGACAGCAGTGTCATGTACATAGAAAATATTGTGGCTCCAACACAGTTACTCTTGAAGCTCTTAGAGTCCCCACGTCTTTTCTCACTCTAAGTTCATTAAGATCTCAGTTTATTGTTCTGTAATCCATACCTAAAGGCGATTCCTGATGGACCACAGTGAAAAGGAGCCCTCAAACTCTGATCCCAACTCTATTGGAGCCTAATGACCCTGAAACTCAGTCGCTGTTGTATTGCTGTCCGATAGCCACTGGAGAGGCTTCTCAGTGATAATGGCTGTAGCTTAACTAAGGGCAACACCTGTGATGATGGAAATCAGACACAAAAAGCAATAAACTCATTGTTTTTGTTTTTTGTTTGTTGTTTTTTTTGTTGTTTTTTTTCTTTTGTCCAACGTATGCCTAGCATTTCAAAACAGAGTCATGTAGACATATGTGCAGGCAGAGTCCAAGCTGGCTCACTTGTGGCATTATTGTAATAAATTGTAGTGGATTGAGTGACAGTTTGGATATGCTTCTCAGCCCTTATGCAGAGTATTGTGGTGGTGAAGCGCACACAATTTTGTTGTAGCTGTCAGACTGCGCTGAATAACTGCAGCAGATGTAAAGTTGTTCAGAGGCTGCTGACACACGGATGTTGTACTGGAATTACCGCTGTGGTCTGCAGGCTTTACCCAACTGTCGGCCCACACTTGTTCTGTGCTGTTATCTAATGTCAAACAGGAAGTCAGTGTGAAGGGATCTAGCTAAGCACAAGTTGTGTGCAGCCTCATTTCCGCAAAGATTCACTCGTCGTTTAATCTCTACAGACAGCTCTCGGCAGCATTCCTCTGCAATGGCATGTGGTGATATCCCCTCAAGAGCTTTTTTGATGTGGCTTGTCCATGTTTGTGTATGAGCAGATGGAGTGTATTTATGTTGTTCAGAGGGGCCAATTAGTCTCCTGCTCATAATAGATGTCTGAAGCCCTCATCTGTTTAGCTTTTTACCAGCATTGTGCCACAAGGATATATAAGACAATAATTACTATTTTTTTGTTCTTGTGCCTTAACTCTGCAATAAAGTAAGAGCTGTTACTTAGATGCTTTTTTAAAATTTCCTTTAATAGACATTGTTGTCGTGTTTTTGAAAATCACTATCTTTACTGATAAACATATGTGTCTATTTTTCTAGTGGTGTTTTAATAATATTCAACATATTGAATATACTGAGTGTAATAATACATAATTTGGTATGCTATATTTCATGACATTAGAACCAAGCTGTGACAATTGCCATCAATTTTCTGATTCACATAGTCCTAAATAATCTACCTGTCCTATTTTAAAGTCTTTAATGACTAGATTTGGAGATTTTATTGCTTTAGGTTTTCTATCAAAACATCATCGAAGACAAGATTAACCCTGTAATGTCAGATGTACCATGTTTGATTTGTGAATTTCTGAGACTTCTCTACAACCCCCATAGTCAAAACAAAAGAAAGTTTTACACAACAAACAAAATAAAAATAAAAAAAAACAGTTAAAAAATTACTCAGGTTTTGCATTATTATGAATAAATTACTATTTAGAAGCTGTTATAGACAAAAGTGGGAGTTTTTAAAATTTCGCTACATAATAAACAGCTCAAACAATAGAAATGAGGATTTTCTGTGTGTTATTTTATATGTCAGGCATTAAAGGGTTAATTAGACATTTTATCACAAAAATGGTTTTGTGAACTGGTGTGGGCTGTTTTTTTAATTCCTCATCAGTTAAGTGGGTATAAGAGTCAGATCTCATCATTCCATCAGTACAAGATACTTTCCACTTTGCTAAAACAATTTTGTGACAAAGGAAGAACAAATGACAAGTTTCACATGCATAATTATTCCTGCAACTAGTATCCCTTGCAGGAGTAATTATGTTGCAATAATAATGTTTAATTACTTTTCATTTTTATAAATAAAAAATAATAAACATTTTATTTGTAATGGTGTACATTTTTCCAATTTCTTTTGGACACATCACAAGAACTTTAAAGCCAAACCGAAGAATCATTGTTCTTGGTCTTCCTCCCATTTGGAGGATTGCATCCTTAAATTAAAACGCATAGTCTTCAATTTACTTCCTTATTCGGTAACTCTGTGTTGCTCGTTAAAACCGATGTCAGTCTTGTAATTTCCACTTGTTTTTTTTTTTTCTGATATCCTGCAATTTGAACAGTATTTATCCTGTGAGTCGCGTATCATGTTTTGTCTGTTTTTATGCTGAAGTTCCTTTTAACATTCTTGCTGATATCCAAAGGGATTCAGTCCTTTGTATTTAGCCTGTCATCAGTAGACAAGTGCGTTCCTCTGGGATCAGCACTTTGCAAGGCTTTCAGACCCCTGGCAGGACAGATGTCTTCATACCAGCTGATGTCTGGGCTCAGCAGCAGACAGACGGATGAGGAGACAAATGGAGCGTCTGGCTGATACGCTTTGTTAGACAAAACTTTAAGCTCATAGTTGGAGAGTCCATAAATATTTTTTTATGTCTTATTTTGCTGTAAAAGGTAAAACAGAACTTACCACTACTCTATAAATTTACTGTTATTTCAATAACAATTAAATCCTTAAAAAAAAAGGGGGGGGGGGGGGTGCTTCTTTCCTGCTTTATGTTTTGATTAAACTTTTTTTTTTTTTTTTTTTTTTTTTGCTGTGCTGTTCTGAAAGAGCTCTTTCTTTGTTACAGTAATTTCATCTCTTTTTTTTCTTTAATTCTCAACCATAAGCTCATATTTTGGCTCAGATTGTGGTTCATGTTCTGCCAGGAGGACCGGCTTGTCCTGGACATCACTCAAGACAGTTCCTGTACTCACGACTGTCATTATTGTCATTATTCTGGACGGCTCCCAGGCCTGCTTTCTCAGCTACGCTGAGCTTTTGGTTGCTGGAAAGTGTATACTATCCAGTGTTACTTTTCCTCATCTGTCCAGAGTAAGTTTGAATAAAATCACATTTATTTAGCATTTTTATCTTAGTAGATGAGGCTCCAGCTCCATGTGTGATCCTGAACATGAATAAAAGCCTTTTCCCTTTCAGGAATACGCAATATTAGGACAAGTGTATGCGTAGTAAGCTGGATGGTTTCAGATGTGACCCTTTAAATATTTCTGCTCAGTTAGTTCTTTTATTTTGAATTACTGAAGGTTCACACATACAGTCCAGTGACCTGTGGCAACGTTTTTGCCACCATTCCTCTCACCTCTGCCGGCATAGACATAGTAAATAATCTTAAAGCAGGTAATAGGCGTGGTAATGTTCCTATTGATTCATGCCATATGTTGTCATCTTTCTATCTCAGATATCAAACGTGTAATTATTATTGCAGTACAATTTAATCCCTTTCAGACATGCACTCTTTTCCAGTAAACTGGTGCGAACTTTATTTGCTATGCTTGAATGCACCAGGTGGTGCCTTTCCGTACCATATTGCCTCAGCAACCTAACAACGTCAGACTTAATAACGCCACGTGCAGAAAAATAACACTTTCCATCTTATTAAAATACTATGTGTTGTTAGAATAACGTGGCGTTCATGTTAATGTGACTTTGACGCCTTGCACCTAGCACCGATCACCAGATATCCCTCTTCTGTTTTTTTATCTAGAATATTTTGATGTGTTTCCACCCACCATGAAACCTGAACTAAATAAACCAGAAAAAACTGATATAAAAGAGTTTTAGCTGTAGTCAAAGCTTCTGTCACATCCGTGACATAGCATCAGCTTTTGTTGGTTTTCTCTGCATTGAAATGTTTCAAAGAATCCAGGATACTAAAGATTAAGTCTCCTGTTTTAGATCTCGGCCCACGTCCATAGCTGGTAACAAACAGTAGGAATGCACCATGTCTGAGGCTGACAGTGGCACGAGACAGCAGGAGTGACACACACACACGGTATATTTTGGAGAAGCAGGTTCATGTGGGTCATGTTCTAAAAGAGAAGATCCTTTTACCTTATGGTGAAACCATTTTACACACGCTGCTTTCCACATCATAATTTGTGTATTTGTTCCGTTTATGTTCAGGCCAAATGAAGAATGTAATGAGAGATCTGTTTTTGGTATGCTGGCCTTTGGATCCTTCACATTGTAAAAATAAATCCCCAAATTTTTAGCGCAACTGGATGAGGTTTAGATTGGATCAAGGAAAATGTTTGCACAGCCTCCAAACTAAGCTATGCATTTAACCCTCTGGAGTCTTGGGTGTAACTGGTCGCTTTTGACTACTTCTGAATTTTTGTCTATATTTCACCTTAAGAACTGTCCAACTTACCTTGTTTGGTATCAAAGTTGTCAGCACAACCTCACCTGTGGGAATTTACACACACAGGTGAGGCTGAGAATGGCCCATTTTTACAGTTTCTTCCTGCACCAAACAAGATGACAAAATACAGAAAAAGACATGCCGTATATTAGTTATTATAACTCTGGTTTTACTTGGTCTATCAACACAGTTTAAAAACTGGTATATAATTTGAAGTCTGCACTTTCAAAGTGGAGATGGAGACTCTGCGAGGCTGCATCTCACTGCTACTTCATCGTAAACCGGTCATGTGATTTGAACAAGTTAGTGTGTCCAAAGACTCCAGAGGGTTCCCAAAGAACACCCTCAAAATGAAACTAATGTGTGCTCTCTGCTCTGTCGATTGTGCAGCTCTATTTTTGAACTCTTACTGTCCTGTTGTTCCTCCTGTTGTTCCCTATGTTATTTGATTTGAGAACAGTGGAGGCTGAAGTGTTGGGACTTTTTATGTGCATTTGAGAGGAAAGAAAAGATCTAAACATGTCTGAAATTTTGCAAGAAGAGTGTAAGATTTACTATAACCTCGACAGTTTCTGGTAGCTTAACAACTGAAATAAGAAGGTTGCTAAAACTGGTGGAAAATCTGGCACTTTTATCACACGAAGGATTCTTAAAACATTACACTTTATTTTTGTTTCTCATTTTCTCAATTGACTGTGCATCAGAAGTGGAAAGGGTTGGTTGAGTTGAAAGACTTTAGCATGGGTGCACAGCTTTCATAATTATGAGATTGTGATCCAGTGAAATGCCCAGCTGCAAGTTTATTACTCATGACCGATGTGGACATCCCTTACATCCCTCACCTCAGGATTTTATGGTTATCTGTTTTATAAGCTCATAACCTAGCCATAAAAAATGTTTAATGGCAGATAATGGCATTGTAAAAGTCTCCAAAATCTCAAGCGGTCAGAATCATTTTCAAGCTTTTCCATTCACTCCTGTGATGAGTTTAACAGGCTACAAATACGTCTGTGACCAGCTTGAAGTCTGTTTTTTTACTTGACAGAGAAAAAAAAATGTTTTTGCTTCTTACATAAGGTGAAAAAAAATGATAATGAAAGATTATTCTGTGGAGTTATTCATAACTTTAATGTCACAATTTCTCCTTGAATTGTAGTTAAATTGCCCCATTTAAATTATTGCCATGCTTTTTGTCATTTGAAGGTTTAATTTTTATCTGGGACTATTGTTAACAGCCAGAACAGCATGAGTCCCAGAGAAGCTGAAATGAGGGAGACTCTGCTGATGCAGGAGCTGCAGAGAGCAGCAGGAAATGCTCGCTGAAGTTTTCACACGCATCTCTCCATCTTTGTTCTCAACTCTTTTGTCTCAGTCCCTTTTATTTCTTTATACCCCTCTCATTTCTTCTAACCTTTATGGTCTATCCTGGTGAACTAAACAAAAGGGATTAGTCATACAAGGAAAAGTCATCTTTTGTTCATCAGGTACCATTTAATGGTTATTTTCAGAACGACTTCATGCAGAGATAATGCCTAAAAGCATGACCCCATCATATCCTCTAAAAAAAGTCCCATTACTATTTCTTGCACTTTAAAAAATTATTTTCTTATTTTTTTATGTTTGGCCAACATTGTCAAAGCAAATTAAGCTGATACTACAAAGATGTAAAACAGATGAAGGTTGTAAAGTTTCACATTTGAGAGTATAGAACCATGAAATTTTTACATTTTTTTTCTTGAGAATGACTAAATCATACTTTCTGTGTGTGTATGTTCTGATTATTGTTAGAAAAAGAGCCTCCTTTTGTTTTGCTAATGCACTTATTTCTAGATATGATCAACACAGTCTTCTAACTGGTAATAAGTATTAAGACGCAGCAATGTGGCGTCAGAGGCAGCAGTTGTAATAAACATCAGTTCCAAACAATGCAAAAAAAAACAAAGAAAAAACTATTTAAAATAATCAACTTTTCAAACACTTTTTTGGAACAAAATGCGTCCAGGAAAACAAATAGATACATGCTTTTTGGTGATTAATAACGAATGTAAGCATATGGACATTTGTCACAATTGTTTTTCTCTCTTTTAGACAAAGTCTGAGATCTGTTTAGGTCTCCGTGAGATATTTAGGGTGAACCATGAGAAAAAGAGCAGCCTTGTGCTTGTGAAGTCAGGAAAGGAGTTTCTAATTAGAGGGAGTGTGCTGTAGTAAAAGGGTGGGGTAGATGCTTGCCCATCTACCTGCCCCATGATTCCTGGACAGCACCCTAATCTCTCGTAATTGTGCTGAGCCCGAGCTCCCACCCCGCCTCATTAGGCTCTTTACAGGATTCCTGATGAAAGGTCACTCCTGGTCACAGTGGAGTAAAGGGCATCTAGTATGGTAAATCAGAAGTGACGGGAGTCAGCTGGAAGAACAATCAGCTGGAGTGATCCTTTCATCTGCCGGCGTCGCCCTGATTCTCCCAATATGTGCTACATGTTAGTGAAACTTTTACATCTTTGTCTGATTTTGGCTTCTTCTCAGCTTGTTCTGCGTTCAGTCATGATGTCAAACACTTTACATTTTCCCCTGTTGTGTATTTTCTCCACATACAAGCGCTTAACTTGGAGTGATTTTCCACCAGTGGGCTCTTTCAGTGTGCAGAGCGATTTACTGATATCCTTTCTATGTATGAACTTTTAGCATATTTATAAGATAAATGTCCCAGATTTTATTGTGCTAATAGGTCTAAAAGTAGCAAAAAGTTACTGCTTAATGCAATGGGATTTCACATTTCAGCTGGGGGCCAAGTCTTGATAAACTAATTTGTTCCATTATGTTGAACTAAATTGGTGGTCCCAACATTGGGAGGGTGCTATGAGTTTTAAAGGGGTCACCCACAGGAACGAAAGTGGGCTTGAATGACACAGACCTGTGCTCTCCTACAAGTCTGTGATAGCCCGATGAGAAGAGAGCATCTGCTCTCCTTAATGCGCAACAGATCTACTAACACGTTACATGTTCACCGTGAACAGCTGTGTCTACAGCTGTGAACACTGTTTCAGGTTGGACATTCTAGAGATTCATTCAGGACCATTGTCCAAAAAATAAAAAATAAATAAATTAAGTTTAGAGATGCAACAATCTGCGTTTTAGTTCTTAAAAAACCCCATCAAACCGGGCTGTTTTAACAGTAAAACAATATTTAAAAAAAAAAGATTTGATTTGAATTTTTTTTTTTAAATCAAGACTGTCATCCTGAGATCTCATCGCTGAATTACGGCAGTAACAGCTGTTGATATCAATGCTGAATCGAATTGGTCCCTCATAAAACCTTTAAACAAATAATGGCATAAAATGGAAAAAGCCCTCAATTGACACATAAAGAGGTAAACCATATTTACCTACATTTTTACATAAACTTGGATTCACTGGTTGAAGTGGTTTGTAAGATCTTGATAAAAAACAAATAACTAATTCAATAAGTTGATCGAGAGTTAATGCGTCTTGATCATCGAACCTGAAACTATCTTCAACATGGTATTGCTGCTCCAAAACCTCACATGTGAGGCTGTAGCAGGCAGATATAAATAACTATTTATAATAAAGTCTTAAAATGTCAGATCAGATCACTTTTCACTATATTCTGATTTATGACAAGAACAGAGAAAGTGGCTCAGACAAAAAAAATACAATAAATAAAATTGTGTACAGTAAAGTTTGTTTTTGTGGTTAAGATGAAGGGATTTTTGTCTGTGATAAAGCTTTGCAAGATTATTGCAAGATTAGTGTGTTAATATCTGTTAATAATGAAGCTTTTTTTTTTTTTTTGGATGCATGAAGCAGAGACAAAAAAAACTGTGGTTTCTCTGGGAAGAAATGACGTCTACTTTCACGCCTGTTGTGCTTGTCTCCCCGTGGTTGCGGAGCTGCGACAGGAAAGGGCATCCGGTGTAATACTGGTCCAAATTGATGTGCTGACTGTGGTCGGCTGTGGTGACCCCTCCAAGAGGGATTAAGTGGAAGTGGCCAATAAAGAAGCTGGAAAAGATATACCAAAAAAATGTATATTTCATATAAAATTAGCTTTAGAATAATTGGTCTTCATAAGTTAAGCTTCTGGAAGTGGTTGGACTCTTACATTGTTCATATGATGTAGCTGATTTTAGTCACATTTCAAAATAATTCCAAACTTCTAAAGTTAAACTTTAGTTTCTAAATGCCAGGATACGTAACGACCAAATCATCAACATGTAATGATGTCAGAATTTAACATCTTCTACTCATTAAATTAGGACATTTTTCAGCTGTTGGGTTTTGGTTACCGTATCTCGTCATGATGGCGTTGGTGCGAGAGATTTAGAAGATGTTGGATTTAGATAACAAAACAGAACTCAAAATCATCAAAATATGTGTTATATGGCTATGAGTCTTGTGGTAATGATGTCCTGAGTTTTGATCACCTGATGTGCCAAAACTTAGGACAACATTAGTCATGTTGTGACTCCACATTTCTTAAAAATGAATACTAAACATAACAAACACCATAGATGTAAAAGAAAACATCACCTTTTCTTAAGGTACCATGACAATACAGCCCATTGCCTCTCAGCTTTGCCTGCCCAGATGAACACATTTTGCTGTTCCTTTCTTCTTTAAACCAACGTGGCAGCGTTCAGTGTTACATGTAAGTATTTAAAGCAATAATGTTTAGAAAGTTTGTTTCTTCTAACCAGCTATGTAGAGGACGACAGTCATCCACCTTCTGCCCCTTAGGTAAATGGTTCTGGATGATTTTCTCTCCATCCAGGCCTCTCACACATCCCACAGGAGACAGACTGAAATCAAAACAAGTAATTTTTGGATTCCTAAAGGCCTCCGTGTGACGTTCCAGACATTCAAAACTGTCGAGTCAAAACTGAAAAAGACACGTCCCAACAGAAGGCGTGCTGACAAAGCACATGCTAAGGGTCAGGGGGGCAAATGCCCGAAGTCTATGGGATTTTCTTTTTTTTTCTCTCCTGCTCATCTATATAGATCATAAAATGCATCCTGTACATGGGTAAGTTCATTGAATTAAATTAACTTCTTTCAGTCTTTTTTGCTTTATTCTGTAAAACTTTGTAGGTGGTCATAAAATTTGAGCTCCAGAAGTCAGGAACAGCTTTTGAAGTGTCAAAGCTCCTCCATTGTAAATTTAGTCGAAGTAGACCTGTGAAGGAATGTAGATGTTGTCTTGATCAGCTCACAACATTCACATTTGAGGTAACTTTCACTGATGTAACTTGAGCTGAAGTAGTTGAGACTTTGTTCAAAGAAAAAAAGAAGAAAGTGAGATGCAGAGTAAGCGGCATCTCCATGCCCTATTAGACAGGTTATCCCACAGGTCATAAACATACTCTACCTGCTTTATCTGAGTACAAACATATGGTCATGAAACCCATAAACTTGCCTCACAAATTGGTGTTTTAAAAAAAGGAATTTGGGGAGTTTAGGACCCAGTAGACTACTGCATTCTCTAAACAAACTTTAATGCTAGATTGAACATGATTTAGAGCTCCTGTGAGGTCAAATATCTACAAATAATGTTGATGAAACCTCAGTGATCAACAAGCTGCATATAGACTACTCAGTTGTTTTATTTATATCTCATACTTCAGTGCCTTTTTGTATCTCTGTGTTCAAGTAAAGAATAAAAACAATTAATTGGAAATACATACAGACAATTTAGAAAAATGAATAAAAAACAGATGTCTCTTTGTTTTTAGGCTTTCTTAACAAAAACCGCACCTGTGACATGTCTAGAATAAAAGTTGGGGATGCAGTATGATCTGACAGTTTTGTTAGTTTCAACTATCTGTTGTCATAAAGGCAAATGAGTAGGATTATAGTGTTTATGCAAGCAGGAATAATAGTTACTGTTGACAATTTAAGAAGGAAGTTGGAGTACTCTTTGTTAACTTTAGTAGAAAACTATATTTTCTCTGGTAATTTCTTTTGCTCCAACTGAACATCCGTGACTGCACATCACAGAGGCCTGGGTGTGATTAGTCTTAGTTGTCATTAAAGGGACTTTTTTAAGTACTCTGCTTCTTTGAAAGTTGCGTCACTTCGAGTCATATCGTCACTTAACAACTCAGCTGCCTTCCTGGCCACAATTATAGGCCTTCGGGAAGAAACTCTTGCTCAAAACTGGCACTAAGAATGCATCAAACAGGGCTAAGGGCATAAATTATAGGACGCTGCATGTGTAGCCCTCTGCTATGAGTCAGTGTGGTAAACCAGAGTAGGGACTTTGACATGTGTGGCCTGCAGTGATGGTGAATTATTATAGTATGGCGATTGTGTTTTTAGTGACTTGATGAAAAGGAACGAGGAGAATCACATGGCGTTAACTTCATGAACATACAGCTGCACATCTGGGATGTTATTGAAGTAGCAGCAGGTGGACAGTAGAGGGCAATGTTTAGTGTGAGCAGACACTTTCCTGCACAAAAGCTAAGGAATAAATGGATTCATGCATTTCCTATGCCCGATTTATCTTGCTCAGTTTCACAGTCGGTACTGGAACTTATTGCAGAGTTCAGATTTCAATGGGGAAGAGGCAACATAAATGCAGGCAGTCAGAATATTTTTCATTAAATCATCATCTGAGAGGTTGATTAGTAGTTTTAAGATCTGACCCACCAGTTTCTGTCATCAGTGTTCTTTGACTCTCAGAAAACATTTGATTGGAACCAATAAGTTATTGCAAATTCATATTCATTTTTTTGGATATTTATTTAGACCTGAAGCAAATGACTAAACATCATAATGTTGATGATTCATGAGTTGTCATTTGCTGTGAAAACAGAGCCAGATTCTTTCTTTATGCGATTGTTCTGATTTTTCTCTTAAATGTCAGAAAACCTGACAGCATCAAGGCAGAAAAGCATCACATAAAAATTTTTAGCACCATTTGTCTGATCTGGAGAAGGAATACATTTTTGAATGTGTTTAGGAGTTTGTCGGGATTTTTGACTCCATTTGAAATCTGTGTGGAGTTAGATGGTTTATATAGTAACTTTTGTCTCTTATGAGCATCAGTGAGTATATTTTACCACTTCATTTGTTTCACTTGAGCTTCAAAAAGAAGATAGTTTGTGTTCTTGTAGATGGGTAAACCAACACAAGAGGCATTTTAAGAGCTGACTATACTGGGATGGAAAGTGGTGGATGAGTTTTTCATGAAAAGGCGTGATTTGTCAATTCTGGTTCATAGACGGTTTGTCCCACCCCCCCATTCCTTAACATGTTTCACCAGTTGCCCACATATGTTGGTCAGGACCAACAGAATCCTCTCTTGACCTCCCTCTGAATGAAACATCTGACTCCAATACATCTCAAAACACCCACGGACAATTCCCATCTTTATAGCACCTGGTAAATGAAAGCAGCTGCGAGAACTGCAGGGAATGTAGGCAGGAATGGACATCAGAAAAGCACATTACTACACCAGCAGGCTTCTAGATCAGGGCGCGAAAAGGAGGCAGATTAGCACTCTGCACAACATCCCTGCTCATGAGCCTTGGTGAACTCTGCAGCTTGCCAGTTCATGACCCTCCTGAGATCATATCAGATGTCTGGTGGTTTTCTTTGGCCCAGAAAGCCCCTCATGGTCTGCCGAAACATTGGCCTCATCCTCTTGGGAGCAGTGCTGGTCATCCTTATCAGGAGAAGTCACAAAATACAGAAGAGGAATGTAAACCCAAAGCTCTGCTGCAGCTGAAGCTGCAGAAACACAATCAAAAGTTTTCGTGAAGCTTTTTGTTATTTTTCATTCTTTTCAGATTACTTGGGAACAGATTGTCCACAACAGCGACATACACATTTCTACCCAATTTACAGGAGTTTGCTTTAGATTTCCCCTGCAAGATGACACAACGGCACGATTTGCCCTCAGAAACACAATGTTGTCTTCACAGAACAATTCACAGAAATGCCATCTAAAGGTGGAGTTTCTGTGCTTTGTTCTGTTAAGACAACAGCATTAATAAAGTTGCATAAGATATAACCCTTAAGGTTATTTTTTATTGGGTCAGAAGAAATGTTGTGTTGGATTATTCAGTGGAGGTGATCCACCTCTGCTGCGTAACACAACACACAAACCACAGCCTCCAGATTTAGCTACAGTTGAAGCAGCACTTCTTTGATTAAAAACTAAACTGTGCTTTCCATGAGTTATTTTATATGAAGTTTTCCCCTAACAAATTAAGAAGTCTCACTTCTTAAACTAAACAAGACATTGCTTGACATTTTGTGTCCCATCTGGCCTGACTAAAAGTAATAAAAGCCTTTCACTAATGCAGATAAATTCATCTCAGAGCACCTTACACAGTGTGGAAACTAATAATTCCCCATTTGTTGTGCAATATATTTTTAAATGTATTTTGTTTATGGTGGAACAGACCTGGAGCAGCTTTTTTTCACTGTTTCCATGCTCTATACTATACTAGTTTAATTTATTGTCTTGTCTAAAGGCTAAAATGTTGGCCCATTCTTTTCACTGGTACATTGGGACTGCAAAGGGATAAAAAGATTTAAAGTTTTTGCATTGGACTTCTCAAATGTTCCTAATAAACAGATCACTTAGTGTATGCCGACTTTTGTTTATGATCATGCATCATAAAACATACTTCTGGGTAGAGCATTTCCTCTGACGTGGAGGACAGTGATCTGTGGTTTATTTGGGCCACCTATTAAATGTATCTGAGCATCTGTCACCAGGTATTATTTGATTCCTCAGGCATGAGTTCAGCCCAGCCCACTGGCCTTTGACTTTGACTAAGGGCATAAACTGAACTGCAGTCAGACCCCATGCTCCAGGCATCTGACCTCTTTCTGGAGAACGTGCCCTCCAAACATCCCCTAATTCTCAGGTCAAGGAGAAAAAACCTTGTTGATTTAATGCCCGCGGGACGGGACACTCTCCCCTTCTTTAAAGTGTGTTACAAGTCTTGTTTTGCACCTTTAAAATGTGCCTGGTCACACAGTTGGAGGTTCAGCGAGGCGATAGATTGATGGATGGGTGAGAGTGATGTATTATGGAGAAAAACAGAAAATCTCACTCTTCCTTGAATACCAGACTCAACTCAAAGGTCAGTTTACTTCTTTGAGAAAACTGGTTTTAATGATGTTTATTTTGGGGAAAAAATGGTCTTTTTTGTATTTGTGTGTATGGCAAGAAAAGAAACATAATTAAAGTCAGCTGTAAAAGTTCTGAAATGATATGTTTTCCTTTTAACTTTAACAGAAATTTAACAAACTAAAATGTGCGTTGGAGTAAAAAAAAGACGAAGTTTGAACTGCGCAAACATCCTGAAAGTAAAAGTTTTCATGCACAGCCTGCGCATGTTCCTAAGCAAATCTTGATCACACTGTCATCTCAGTGTGCACATCTAGTTTTCCACTGTAGCTCCACATCTTTGCCTCCTGACCCGCAGCGGTTCAACATTCCTTCTCGCTTATTGGGCAGAAAGATGTCGAGAACGATGAGCATGACGCCGACCCTGGCCAGACCTCGAGCAGAGCGCCACAGACATCCTCACGTGCAAACCCCCAAAGACGCTCCCGGTCTACCCACGGGATCCCCTGAGGACTCTGGGTCACATCCGTGACCGTGACTTTTCTGCTCCAGTCTGTTTGTTTATCTGTGTACTTTTTTCACATATGTCACTCCAGCGATCCTTCTTTCATGAGTTAAATGAACTGTGCTAATCGGCAGCCACTCTCCCTCACGCTGAGACCAGACTCATTAAATCAAGCTCCTGTTAGGAAAGTGCTGAAATGAAGATTAGCATGCATCCAAGTTAAACCAGTAACCACATTCTTCCCCCACCAGGACTGGTGTAATAAATAACTGATATTGCTTTTATATAGTACAATAACTTGTTATTGATGTTAAAATTGACAGCTCTTGAAGTACTGTATGTTATTTAGAATTAAGCATGGTTTTCAAACACTTTGCAATATATAGTGTTTTGTCTTTTTATTGTGAACATTTCCAGATGTTGTAAGCTGAGAGCCCAATAGCTTAATTGGTTGGTAAAACACTGGCAACGTAAAGCTGATCTAAAATCTGCTAGAGGGTGGAAAGTGATGGGAAGGAGCATTTCATTTTGAATTTGTACTTTTACTTTCTGTGCAGTGACTCCTCTGATGTGCAAGGAGACGTTGCAGGCTGAATAATGCCAAGTGAATATTTCTCCTTGATTTCCTTCATTAGTTTGAGTCTTTTAGTCCAAGATTCCATCTGTTGGCATACCAAGCAAAACAGTCCAAATGTCATTAAACATAAACTATGTTGTGAGCATAATCTCTCCTGGCAGAGTCCCATTGAGCAAAATGAAATGTCAATGCACAGAATGTGTGTCTTTGTTCTGAGAAAGCTGGGTAAAACTCAATATCTGCTTCACATTATTCCCTTCTTTCTCAATTTTGATATCCCTCCTTATTTTGCCGAATCTCTGCAGCTCCAATTATAGTCGGTTGGAACGTCTACACCCGTGTCTGACCCTGGTCATTATGTGTGCCATTATGTGAACCGGAGGGAAAGATTTTATCTGGTTTGGTTGATGACAAGTTTGGAAGCGTGTCTAGCTGAGGGAAAGAAATGGAAAGCTGCAGCTTGGTGTGGAAGTGTTGAGGATGTTGTGTGAGATTGATGAAAACAAGTCCAACTTCATCTTGGACTGAGTGCTGCACATTTCCTTTTTTTTGTGTGTTTTACTGTTTTGGCAGCATTATGCATTTTTCCTTTTTCATTTTCCTTGAAGTTAAAGGAAACAAATTTAGGGTGGAAACATGGAATACAGTTTCCTGCAGTAATTCTTATGAACTTCTCCAATAATTCCCATTGAACTATATCTACTGATGAAACTAATCCACACACATGAAAAGGAATACACAATTTCTTTTCATCTCTGCTGTTCTGAAACACCTAATGCACATTTAACCATATGTAAGCTTTTTAAATGTGGTTCAATTTGTTTTTCTTTTTCTCTCAAATGAGTATTATTATAATGTCTACAGGATTAACTCCTTTACTTATTCCAACAGATGTGAATGAATGTGAGGAAACCAACGGAGGCTGCGAGGCTCTCTGCTGCAACACCATTGGAAGTTTCTACTGCAGGTGTCCTCCTGGACAAAAACTGAAGGAGGATGGGAAAACGTGTCAAGGTTTGTTGCTTTTTTGCACATGCTCAGCACCCTTTACTCTCAAGGAGCTTCTAAAAACATTTGCATGATGTCTTTAGTTCACTTAGTTTTTTACATGCTTCAGATTAGGATTTAAAGACATGGCTTTAACTTGACAGTTAGGGTCATGTGAAAAATGCTTCTAGGTTGAATTATGTAAAATGGAATGATTGAGGTTGACAGGAATTTAGGATATTTTGGTATTTTAGTCTATTTACTGTGTGCAGGGATCAGATGTTAACTTGTGATCTGAAAATTACAAATGATCCAGATAGATACACCTGAACATGAAAAGTGAAGTAATAGTACATACCTTATATTTACTATCAGTATTGAAGTTCCTTTGAGCAAGTCTTTTAACTGCATGGTGTTCTGATGGAGCTCTAGATAAAACCATAGTTGTGTGTGAATATGTGACTCCAGCCATACATTTCTATAAAATAAAGCTCAGCTCACTCTTACACTTTACAGAGTAAATAAAAGTAAAAACAACACAATAAGAAGAGTAACAAAATTAGATCCTAACAACTTATAACATATTTAGGCAGTCAAAAAAGAAAAGAAAAAAACAGTTTAATTTTTAGGTTAAAGGGATGAGCCCTAGATGATAAGGAGTGTAAACTTTCATTAGACACTAAAACAATTTGAATTGAAGCACTTTTGAGTTAGAGCTGAATATGTTGGGAGAAACTGGCGTACCTGGAGAAAAACACACGCAAGAACACAGAGAACATACAAGCAAGCCACAGTGTATATCATCTTTAGAGCTAACTGGATCTTATATCTACTGTAGAAAGCAGATCACCTTCAGCAGATGCAGCAACAGCATGCATCTCACACTTAAACATCTAAAAGTCAGCTTCTTTAACCAGTGTTAAAACTCCTGCTGGTTATACAAAATTAGGACATTAATGCAGTGGGTAGCATTTTCTTCCAACAAATACACCAGTGACAGAGGGCATATAGTTATTAAAGCCAGCTGTGACAATGTTCACATCAGTAATAATCATGGTGATGAGGAGGAAAACTCTCTCTGGGTTCCTCCAGCAGACACATACATCCTCCTCTAGATCTGACTGCTGCACAGAGGAATCATTTCTCTGATTAGAGTAAATGCTTGCGGAGATTCCCCAATCAGAGAAATCAAACCATAATGGGGAACAAAAATCTATTTCAGAGGAAAAATCTGGCAAGAAGCTTATTCTTAGTGAGCAGAGGTTTAAGGTAGACTCATCACTGCTCTTTTCCTTGAATCATGAAAGCAATAGAGACCAAGATCATTTCCGTGCACAAGTTAAACATATCTGACTCCAAGCTTCATTCAAAAAGTAATCATGTTTTGATTTTTATCGGGTAAACATGAGCAAATAATTCAGGTAAAGGATAGTGTTGTTGATGTTGATTATGATCAAGTTAAAAACTATGGTCAGTGTTTTTAAAGGCTAGAAAATCTTAAAAAGGCTTTAGTTTAGTCATTAAAAGGACTACACTGGCTATTCAAGATGACATTTTTTGTCTTAAAATACATTTATTATTGATCATGAGAAAACGTGTACCCCATATTAGTTGAACTGCTGAATTATGAACAGAAAAGTCTCTCAGCCTGGACATTTTGCTGCTAGCTAAACATTTAAGGGTGGACTGGGAACATTTGAATTTGGTTGTAAGAAAACTAGTTCATGGTTTATATTTCCTCTACTGTGGATGGAGATCGGAACACCTGTAATATTAGTTCTGAATAATGTTGGCAATTAATGTTTTCACTCGAGGCAATTAACCTACATTAGAATAAATAGCTATTTTAAGCGTCTGACAAGACTCAAAAATGGCATTTTACCTAAGTGATAGTGTCTCTGGTCCTTGCAAACAGGTAAATTTAACTTTGTAAACATATAAAAAGCACTGTTTGTTGACATCTTGTCTCTATTAGTACTCAGTTATTAATGACAAGATAGGTAAGTGTTACAGTCAGAGGCCGGTCCTTTTTATACACTTTCTGTACACTTACAAAGTTAGAACTGCTCTGATTTGTCTGTAGGGACCCGATCCATGGTATCACTGATGCAGAAGGTTTTTTAATCTTGTCAAAGGATTAAAATAGCAATTAATATTCAAAAAACTCCCAAATATCACAAAACCATTTTATGCTTTCACAAGGTGGGTTTTCAGGCTTTTCAAAAATCCAATTTATCGCAAAACTGTCGTGAAATGCTTTTTGTTGCATTTCAACGCCTCTGTCATCTCTGGATGTGACATAGGTGGTCAATCTGAAGTCATCAAAATCCAGTTTCCAGCTATTTTTGTCCTCATTAATACAATGTAGTTGTGCTATAATACTGCTTAATTGTTATGTATTATTGCATTACATAAGGGCTTTACCGCTGAATTATCATTTCAATCATCTGACTATTTTCTTAATAGTGGTAGCTGCAATTGCTATAATTTGTCAAAAACTGAAGATGTTTTTGTCCATCTTCTTCAAAGCTGAGAATTTCAGATTAGGATTTAAAGAGAAGTATTTTGAAGAGAGGTTTTGCAGGATGAGATCTGTAACGTTACAGAGAACAACGCTGTTTAATGGAAACACAGACCCCCCACAACGCTACCTTTATTGCAAAGTTAAATGCTCTTTTTCAATATTTGCATTTTGCTCAAATCTAGGAGTAATGGAAATGCAACTTTTATCAAGTTAATTGGTGTCTCTGAATTGCCCAGTAGGAGTGACCGTGACTGTATGTGCGGTTGTTGATCTTTATCTGGCCCAGCGATGGACTGGCCACATTGCTACACTGAGGTTCGGATTTTTCAACAAGACACCTCACAGTGGGGGTAATGGGGGGTGTACATTTCCAGCTTTTGTTCTAAAACAGTAAAAATAAGTTTAACAATTTATTCCTCCAGAAGTTGAGCTCCTGGTCAGAATCCCTTTTTAGTCGTTTATTTTCCAGGCTTCCGTACAACATCTATCAAAGCTGAAGAGGCCAACAGTAACAGCTGTCATGCTGGGGGCGGTGCAGCAGTGAAAACATGCTGCCGTCATGTCAAACATATTTTAGATTTTGGGCCATCACAAGCATGGAGCTCTGCCAGTACCTGGCACGTGTCACAATAATGTGTAACCAAAATCAACACATATTAGCTGCTCTTGTTACCCTCTGAGGACAAGGCTGTTACTGTAAATATTGTTTTTCAAAGAAAATCCGATTTTCAGCTTCACTCTTTGACATTGGTGTTTTTTTTTTTTTACTTGTTTCTTTTCACGTCCCGTGGAGTTTATATTTTAGTTACAGCTCTGAGCCATTTTTTATCATTACTTGATCAGGTGATCTTTCATTCCTGATGAGGATTATTATTCAAATGAATCTAATACACTTTCTGTATGATAGGTGGTGAATGTGGTGGCATATGTTGTCCTAAAACCTATTAGATTCTGCAGGTCTAACCTGCTGCAGTGGTGCTAAAGCTGCTTTTGTAATGTATCAGTGAACTAGACCCACAGAAAGACAGATACTCAGTATATGGAAAGAATGAGAATTCAAAACAGGGCACCAAAAGCAGGTTCAGGTGACCGAGTCTCTGGAAATACAGCATACGGGCTCTTTGGGTGGTCAGAAGCAAGCAGCAGATCCACTGGGGGATGAATGAAGAAATGTCAGGAGACGAGCTGGGGTTTTGGGCCAACTTGTTCCAGAAACTTCAGCAAAGCAGTCCTCAAGGCCCAGTTTTATTCCAACCATGGAAGAAGAGATCCAACAAAAATTAGAGTTATCCAGAATCCAAACTCGGTACCAAAATAAATTAAAAAAAAAAAAAAACTAGAAAAGAATGGGAGCAGTAAAGGCTACCTAACCAGGTGGGACAGGCAGGGAAAACCAGGGACAGAAACCATTCATGCACAGAGATAATAACATCCCAAGGCTTTGATACAAACAAGGTAGGGGCACCAACGATCCAGTGTTGGGGACAGATGAAACTGCTGCTTAAGTAAGGGACAACACAGGTGAAAGGGATCAGTAATTAGAGTGGAGCTTCAGCGAGAGATGCCTTCAAGGTCGACCAGGAAAACAAAAGCCCAAGATCATGACAGCTTTATTAAGATGACAAATCATACATTTGGAATTCATGATCATTTGATCGTATAGAGGTCTCTGTGGGACATTTATCTCCAGGCCATTTCTCTTCAGGTTGGGAAAAGGATGCTAAACATGAACATGCTTTTTTTTCTGTTTTATGAGTTCTATTAAAGTGCTGCTGCAGTCCTTCTGCTGTGTTTGTATGTGTTGGCATCAGATGTGAGAGTGCAGTGCTCAGCTCTCGAATAGATTATTTCAACGCAAGGCTCATTCCTTTCTCAGATGTTTGGATTAAAAATAGTGAATTTGACTTCTGGCACTTATCAAATTTGGCATTCCTTTAGTGGCTGTTTTTTAAAGTCACGTCAATATCAAAAGAAGAGTAAGCGCTTCCTTTAGTCCGTTCACGTTCTTTGTTCTGCAGCACCTGAGTTATGCACCCACGTAAATCTCCACTTTCAATCAGATGATATTCTTTGAAGAAACAGTAAAATGCAGTGGCACAGTAATGAAATGTCATCAATCACTAAACTAAAGAAATAAGTCACTGCTGGTTGGTGAAAAGAACTATTTGTAGTGCGTATCGTACTCATTGTATCTTTAGTGCAAAAGAGAGTTCAGGCTGGGAGGGAGACGGTGGTGCGAGGGCACACAGGGAAGACGGAGGAGAGAGAGAGAATAAGAGAGAGAGAGAGAGAGAGTGAGGAGGATCTTAAATGTGATGGACATTTAGCTTTGGTAGATGGGAGGGTGAAACAGAAAAGGAGATGGAAAGAGGGAGGCACAGCGAGTGAGAAGTAGTTAACTAGTTATTCCAGACCAGGAATCTCTTCTGGAGAAAGGTTTATCCATGTAAATAGGTCATTTCAGGTCATGAAATTGAGATCTTGAAATTTTTTGTAACAAAATTATACTCCAGCCATGGCATCAGGATGGTGGATTTTCTGTCTGGTGGCTCTTGAGGCGATCGCATGTCAGGCTGCAAACTACCCTTACAGTTTCTACAGGAGGATTTGCTACAGGCCTCATTGTTACCATGGATACCATGGCTACAACCTCGGCTACCTGGCCACAGGTAAGCGTTGAGTTTCACAGTCAAAATGCAGATGAAGCGGATGTAACAGTAGGGTCATTCATCATTATTAACTTGTGTTGCCTCTTTGAGATTAGAAGTTTGTTTCTTCCCAGGACCAAGTATCAAGTTAGTCTCTGCTTTCTCTTCGGAGCAGGGGAGAGTAGTGCACACAAAAGATGGATGCTTAAAGCATAAGAGACACTTCATCAGGCTAACCCAAAAAAAAGGGGCACCATAGCAGCTAAGCTCATGACGAATAATATCGGTGTTCTTATGAATGAATATTTTTCATGTCTACAGTGGCTAAAGTGCTGAGGGTTTAGTTCATATTATGAAACACATTTAAAATTTATTACTACCATATTGCTGATATTCCCTCTGGTTCAAATGCTACATTTGGATATAAGCCAAGATGTTTCAGATTTTTTTTTTTTCCTTTTTGTGCTGCTCATAAATCAGCTATGGTAAACTAAAACGAAATAGTTCTCTCTGAAGATGACGCTGAGCTGCAGGCAGAGGATTAATGCACTCGCTGCAAAAGCCAGCAGCTGCAGAGGCTTTGGCCCAGGCTTGGCAGGGATCATATTTTGGACGTGGAAACCAGGCTGGAGGGGCTACGGTGCCTATGAGCTGCAGTCAGCTGAGTCCACAGCACCCATCTCATTACAGTAGGAAAAAAAAAGCTAAACCGAAAGACAGGATGCTGCATTGATGGAAAAATGAATGGATGGCGTTCCTGGATGAAGTGAAGCTGAAGTTTGGCAGCAGAGTCTCCAAGAGTAGGAAAGTTTAGAAGCTTGTTTCTGCTCCAAACATTGGAAATTCTGTGGGATGTGACTGGATGAGAGGATGGGTTTGGCCAAAGGTTTTACAGGAACTATTAAGAGTAAATTTAGCCCATTTATGCTCACCTCCTGCATTTTTTCCTGCTCAGTCTATTCCTGACTTTGTTTTTATTGTGAGCTGCAGAATCAGTGTTTTATGTACCACATTAACTTTGAAGATTGTAGAATTTACAACCCAGCTTTTTCCTCCATCCTGTGCCGTAACATCAAGGTGACAGATTTTGGGCTTTTTTAAGGCCTGATTTATGCATAATTCGCAGGTCACATGCTGTAGCAACGAGAAGGTATTTAATGTGCGCTGCGAGGTTCAGCTGCAGACCGTCCTGCTGCCGTGCTGCCTCCAACCCACTTAATGTGACGCGAGCCTGTTGGACGCCAAGTTTTCTCTCCATGTTACAAAGACTCTCGGATTCATGCCTCTCCACAAGCCACAAGAAGTATTTCCACAGCTGCAATAATCAGTATTCTTCCACAGTGAAACATGTTGAGCTGTGTTTCAGCAAAATGTTAAAGGCCAGCTGTACTGATGAACCCAGATTTTTATACCGCGCCTTTACAGCTCCTGTCGGGTTTTTAGGGATTTGTAGCTTCAAGCGGTTCAACGTTTTTATGTTGTTGATTGTCAACTTTGCGGAAAAATAGTTAAAAGAAAGGGAATAATATACCTACACTCTCCTCCTGACCACACACGTGTCTATTTCATTTATCTGTGCTGGTTGTATTCAAACTCTTCATTAAAGGGGCTTTAAAAATGGATTCATATGAACCATGTTGTTTCCACCAGGAAAATGAGACTACTTATTTTGTTTTGTTTGATGAATTTTGGACTTTTTTTAGTTTGTTTTTTATTTAACGGTTTAACATCGTGTTTACACCACAGCGACTTGAGAGAGAAAAAATCTGCGGTCTGTGGTTAAACATTTGTTGTGGGCTCCAGGATTGGTGCAAACCAAGATGAAATAAACAACTCTATTAAAATGATTTCTCTGTAGTGGCGACATTATTCACTTGGCTTATTTGGCTTTGATCCTGCTTTTTTCGCAGGAATTTCAACAAACTCTCGAGATAGTTTCCTGCTAAAACTGTAGGACATTTCTGAGCCAGGCTATTAATTTGGAGCTGGATTGTAGTATTTTATGATGTGTTTTTACAGACACTCAACAGCAGCCAAAAGGTTTTCACACTCACCTTTTTAATGCATCACTTCACTCTAGTAATCAGCAACATCTCTGTAAACCCTGCTGTTATCCTTTCAGCTATGTTAAAGTAAAGAGATGACTTGTCACCAGTGTGATGGTCCTAATTATCTTAATGACATCGTGCAGACTGTCAGCAGGAGTCCACACAGACACGAGCTTCATAAATAAGCTCAGATCTCGCTGGGGGTCCGGCGACGAGTTCTCAAAACAATTGATTCATCTTTGACTCTGGAATAAGTAGCGTCTAGGAACGTGGTTTGTTTCATTAGAAATCCAGTCACACAGAGAGGGTGTCGCGTTTCGCTCACCATGACTTTCTCAGATGGAGAACCCGCTGCTTTTATTTGTTTACAGTTGACACACTTGGATGAGAGGAATGTGAGAGTGTGTATGTATGTATGGCATCCTCCTGACTCAAGTTTCCATATGTTTGCTTACCCAAGGGACGTCGGCGAGAGGTGCAGGAATTTAAATTTGGTTTAAATGATCAGTAGTTGTTACCACATGGGGGATATGTTTGTGTGAGTTGCGGTGCACTTGTAAAGTGCTTTTTCCTCTTCTCATCCATCATCTTCTCTCTGCCAGGGATACATCTGTAGCCTAAAGCCTCCATTATACAATTACTCTCGCAGCCTGGTGCTTCGACCGTGACTCATCTTTTTAATCCCAAAATAAGAGGATTCAGTCAGATTCTTAGTTCTCTTCTGCATTCTTTTGGCCTCTTTCTCTCCAGATATTGATGAATGCCAGGTCCATAATGGAGGCTGCCAGCACCATTGCGTTAACACCAGGGGGTCCTACTACTGTGAATGCCGCCCCGGCTCCCGCCTTCACGTGGACGGTCGCACCTGCCTCTGTGAGTACAGCTGCAGCATTTAAGCTCCGATTGTATGTTATAAAGTGGATAAAGTAAAGTCTTGCGAGGATGTTGAAATAGCTTGGGAGAATAACAGGACCATGATATGGAAAAATGCTCAAAATGTTAGATCTAGCTCAGTTTTGGAGGAGCTCCACTCGAGGACTGGTTCAAAAATCTTGTATATAAACATTTTTTTGGTTACTATTGAACCGAAGTTAAGCCCTTCGTGTTTTCAGAATTACGCAAACCAAATTCAGACAATTTTTCCAATTGCTTTGATTCTGACAAAAAAAGACCTGAAGAGCATGTTCATGACTTTGTGAATAATGCAGATACTTTTGAAGTTTTGCTCCTGTGAATGAAAAAAAAGCTTTAACTGGCACTCTGCCTGTAGAAACATTTTTGGCATTGCTGCAATGGATTCTTATCTTCTTTAATGGCTGCTTGTTTTTCAGGATTAATTGTCTGAGCTACGGAGTTCACAGACAGCAGTAATGTCCTTAAATCTGCTTTTTTTTTTGGTCCAGAAATCAGAAAATATGACAGTTATTTTCACACAAGAGTAAAGTATGAAATTCTCACAACCGCTCATACTTAACTGGTGCTATTTTTACTTAAAAATGCATGAAGTAGTTAGTTTATTTGTATAGATAGTTCCCTGCCAGTCCCCTGTCACTGTATGTCATTTCTGTTTGTCATTTCTCTGACAAACACACACATTTTCTGCACTACACCCAAACACATCATTTTGCTATGTTTTCATCTCGTGCTCCTCAGTTTTATGGCCATTTAAGTGGACACTTTTTGAAAACCCCACCAACCTGGTCTCTAACCTATACTAATATCCTTGTTGCCTTTCTTGCTTCCTTTCAACAAAATAACCTAAGATATATAGAGTTTTATCTAATGGTTTCAGATTTAGTTTGTGTATTATACTTTGCAGGGCTAACATTTTTTTTACTATTGTATAATTTATAATTTTGTTTTATAACAAAATGTCTGTAAAAGTGGCCGTGAGATGAAATTCGATATAAAAATAACGTTATTTGATACATCTTGTGCCGTACATCACCTGCATACCAGTATCAGGCTCATTAATGACAAATAAATAGTTTAGTAATCATACAAGTGTTTGTCATTTACTGGAAAATGAATAAAATCTATTGACAGGTTGTCATGCTCTCAGGGGTTTAACTTTGAATCCAATTAAATAGTTCATCAAGACTCTTAATTTTAGCAGAGTTGAATAATAATGATGATGCTGAATAAATCAGAAAAAAAAGCATTTTGGAAACTTTGCTCAGCACTTATATATTTGATCCCATCCTTATTAACCTTGTGATTTTCATAAATGGCTTTTTGAAGAAAAAGCTTGTGATAAACCTGGTTCAGTCTTTTATAGTCAGGAATGTAAACAGACTGTCCTGTTTGACGTTTAGAGGGTCATTCAATCATTGTGTTTTTCTTGGCTTGATAAAGCAAATGAATATTTATTGTCTTATAGTGTCGATGTATCAGCAGGGAGCAATCTGTCTCTGAGAGGTTCTTGTCTGACAGCTGTTATATGAACAAATGACTGATTGCTCCAGTAGTAACAGCAAACACGTGGTTTAACTTCAGGCCAAGCTGATGTGTGATGCTGCATATCTGAGCGCTGGAGTCTTCATACAAGTGAATAAATTTTTTTTCTCTCTCTCTTTTTTTTATACTGTGTGGCAAACAGCTTGATTACATAAAGGACAATACATACCAATCAGCACAGAATCAGATGTCCATAAATCAATTCAGTCTCAATTTTGCACATTTTATCCAGCTCTCGATCTGTTAGTGGAGCTGAGCTACATCCCAGACACTTAAGAGCGGTGCTGCATAATATTTGAGCTGGAAAGCCCTCTGTGGTTTGTAACGCTCTTCAGATGTATGGATCGTGACTCAGACTTTTGAAGAGCACCATCTTTTCGAGCACCAGCCTGTTCGGCGTTTACCTGATATTTTCTCTGAGGAGATCCAGATCCATCTGTTGGTACACAGAAGAAAAAATGCATGCTGGGAAGAGCACTGAACTCACACTGCACTCAACCTCATCAGTGTTCAAGTGTGCATCTGCCACAGGCGCCCTGTCATTCAAGCCTCTCTGTGATTTTTGGCCTTTTTGGTTGTGATGGATCTCTTGTGACTCAGAGCATAACAATCGTCTGAGGCGTTCACTAAATGTCTGTTATGGTCCCTTTTTCGATGATTTCCATAGATGTAGCATTTAAGTCTTTCAAAAAGACATGGCACTCAAACTTTTAACTGATTTGTTTCTGCAGGATGCAAGACTATCTCTGACCAGCCTTGCATGTTTCTCATGCTTTTTCAGCTGTTCATACGTGCGCCATCAGCAATGGAGGATGTGAACACTTTTGTGTGCAGCAATCCGCTGCTCATTTTCGCTGCCGCTGCAAGCCAAATTACTCGCTGGCAGAGGATGGGAAGCATTGCAAACGTGAGCACCCATGTTTCTAAGCTTTACGCATCAACTTGTAACACAAGACAAAGAGAAGGAATGATGATTAAATGTCTCACTGAGGAAGAGTGCCAGCAAAATCTGAATACTTTGGAAGATTATGAAGCTGGGATTCGAGTGATTTGATCATAACATTAAAAACACATTGTCTGCATCTGCTGCCAGTTGTTATTATCTCACAAGATGTCTAAGCTGGAATATGGTTCCCTGTCATTCATTAGATAAAATATCAAGTTGGCAGGAATCACAATGATTTTAACTGCTTTTTTTAAAAAATATAGTGTTTTGATATCCCTTCTTGTTTAAATGTCTCCCATCTCTGAGGCTGTGCTCTAAAATATGGTTCTCCAGAGGTGGGAAATTACACATATGTATTTTAAATGACTGTCTTTCCGTGCTTTTACTTTGTAATTGTTGGCTTTGAGCAGCGTCCTCTAATTTTTGAAGAGTCGAAGGTTCTCATCACGGATGCCAGACAGGCTCGCGCAAGTTAAGCGCATCTTTAACTGTCCAGAGAGAGCGATAAAGAAAAGACAGAGGTCGAGGGTGGATTTAAAGCTCTTCAGATGCTTTACAGTAACACGTAGAGCTGTTCACTGTTGTGCCTAGGGTGCTCTTCGCTGACTGACTCCACGTGGAAACGTGCTGATGGACCTGTGCCTTCTTTGTTACAGTGCAGGATCCCTGTGCAGATGGGAACGGAGGCTGTATGCATGACTGTCGGGTAGATGGTGGGAAAGCCCACTGTGACTGCAAGGTTGGCTACTTACTAGCTGAAGATGGAAAAACCTGTGAAGGTATATCCACCAGTAACCATGATATTACTGGCACACACACCAGTTAACCGTAACATTATGAGCACCCGCCTATTACTGTTATTGTTATTTACTTTTCCCACCAGAAGAGCTCTGAGGAATCAGGGTGGGGACAAGCAACATCTGCAGCTGTCCTGTAGCATGTGGCATTAACAATAAATATTTCAGGATTTCTGTGGAGTGGGCTTGTGAACCACGTATGGCATCAGATCACACCTTTGAATGTTATTTGTGTATTCCTTCCAAAGATTTTCAAAAACTAAGTAGGTGGCGTTTATCAGAATAACCTTCATATAAACGCAAAGATGCAGGATCTCCTCAGAGAGCACTGTATTGTAACAACAAGAGCAGCGTTACTCATTTTAACCATGTCAGTGGTTTTCCTGTTACAGCTAATCAGATGACACAGTAAAATGTGTGTTAGGAAAAGTTTAGGAGAAACATAAAAAACAATGTTGGTCTCAGCAGCTAACAGAGACCTTTTGATATAGACGAAAGCTTGTTGTAAATTTGTTCCATCAACTAAAATTTCAGTTTGAAAAGTTACAGTAAAAGTATAGAACAATAAAAACATATGGCTTTAAATACATTTGAAAAAAAAGGGAATAAATTTGTAAATGAGAAGTACATCCATAATCTTGAAGCCAGCGTGTGGTTTGGATGAGCTGTCTCCCTAAAAGAAATACAAATAGTTTTTAGGACAAAAACTTGAATTCAGATGTAAAAAGCACATTATAAATGTCGCTGAACTTGTGCCGACCAGATGCATTTCTCCCCACAGTTATGTTTAATACATTTTCCCTCAGATATCGACGAGTGTGAGACAGAAGAAGCCAACTGCGCTCACGGCTGCCACAACACGCTGGGCTCTTATGCTTGTGTTTGCAACACTGCCTACGAGCTGGGATCTGATGGAAAACAGTGCTACAGTCAGTTTTAATCTCCACCTCATTAGTAATACTTGAGGAAAGCATTGTACTGTACTTGTAGCTGATATAACGTTCAGTACTTTACTGCTCATGCTAACACACGCTCTCATCATAACTGAAGGAATTGAAATGGAGATCGTGAACAGCTGTGAGAACAACAATGGTGGATGTTCCCATCACTGCCAGCATTCAACCGGTGGGCCCATTTGCAGCTGTAACCATGGTTACAGGCTAGATGATGACCTAAAAACTTGTGCTGGTAAGAGGCTTCCACAGTGACATAAAAACACTTAAGAAACGTAAATACACTCTTAATACTATAGTGGATAAATTTAGTTTTCTGTATTTAATTTAAATCAGGCTCAAAGTTGTAAAATACTTTAGAGATTTCACACAAAAGTTTATAAATGCCTGCACTGCATTTGCTGCTGGGAACCAGCATTTTAATTCACACACTATGGGAACCAAATCAGTACACTCTCAATATAAAAGAAATTTAAAAAAAGAAAAGAAAAAAAAAGAAATTAAAAAACAGTGAGTGTTTGAAGATGAGATGGCCCATTTAGGAATAATTTCCTGTGTGTCATGTGGTTTTCATCACCGACTTGTCCCTCCTGGAGACGAGTGGCAGATCCTGTATCTGTTCATTACAGTCAGAGAAGTGAACATGAGCACAGACGATTTCAGTTCATTGTGTGTGATTTAAAATGCTGGACCCATCAACACCAACAAAGCCAAAACTGTTCCTGCCTGGAATCATTTATATTAATATCATTACCTTGAGATCAGGACCTGATTATTTCGTTGACTTGAGATAATAAATCTTGTTTTGTTTTTTGATAATGAGATAATTAATTTTATTATTTTAAGAAATAAACCCTTTGCCTTCTCCAGACAAGATTAATGAACCGGCTGTCATTAGAATATAATGTTTTTTTGATCATGTAATGATTATTGAGCACTCTGAAATGAGCATTTGGCTCATTTGTTTCCCCCTGATTTCAACTTTTAGGATTGCTGTTGAACACTAAATTAAGGCATTAATATTCTGTTGGGTTTATTGTAGTATGTTATACGAACACTTTAACTTACTATACTGTTTTCTGCCAAACAAATATTGATCAATCCAAACATCTCAGCCAGAATCTACTTAGATAAAAATGTAAAAGCAGATTAAACTACTAAAATCTTCATGCCAAGCCCATTTTTCTCTGACTCTTTTAGAGTAAATTAGTTATCAGGATGCCATCTGAGCAAACAGGCATGATCAGTGTAACTGGGGCTTAATAACTCTAAGACAATACACTTTTATCTTGATCAAAATAAGAAAACAAATAACTTATCACAATTCATGTTCAATTCAAATTCAAAAACACTTTATTAATCCCTGAAGTGAATGAATTAATGAATAAGCTCATGGACACACTGAGTTTATATTCATTAATTTAATCTCTATAACAGAATGAGATTATTACCTCATGATCTCAACACATATAATTCAACTGAGCCCAAAATATGATTTTTTTATGCATAAAAAATCAAGAGAAATTACAGTAAAAAGACTTGTAAAAAAAACAGTAAAAAGACTTGTCTGTTTTGAACTAGCTTTAAACTAGCTTTAAAAAAAACACTGATAATGAGGAAACTGTCAGTTTATGATTGAAATGGGCCTTTTTGCTCTGCTGATATAGACAAAAAAACAAACCTGTGCACACCCACCCATCATCCATCTGGGCTACATTCAGATCATCTACTCCAGTGTTTCCAAATCCTGGACCTCTGGTATCACTGCCCTGCAGGTTTCAGATGTTTGACTGCTCCAACACACCTGATTCAAAGGATTGTCTCAGTCATAAACATGTGCATTCCTCGATGACAAAATAATGAGGTGATCCATTTATTTGAGCAGGGAAGCATCTAAAGCATGCCGGGTAGTGGGACCTGAGGACCAGGACTGTGAGGCTCTTTTATCATTTTATCCCATTATCACTACTTGCAATGCATCATCTTACATGTTTATGTCTCATAAAACTGGCAGTTTTCAGTGACAGTCCTGCAGTAGGTCCCTCCTCAAGGCCTCAATACAGAGTTTAATATCTTCAACATAACATTGACATTGAATCAAGACCTCTCTAAAAGAGTTTCACCTGAACCAAACTTTATGCAGGACTTTAATATTGGACTGAATTTGTTTCAACTAGTTGAACCCAAGAAATTAGCATCTGAGCTTATGAAGTATTTAAGTTGGAAGAAAAATGATATGGATCCAGTTATCACATTTGATTCTTGATTTTTGTAGAAGTACAAGAAAGAAAACATCCTTCTTTGCATTACATTCTAGTACATAAATACATAAAATGTTGTTTTTTTTAATGTGCTCGTAAATATCTCTGAACTCTTGAGGGACTTGTAAACTTCATGATAAAAATCCTGTTTTAGCTGAGGTAATTGCAGATGTTTATTTACTTAGAGACCAATTGAACATGTAGCCAGAATTTGCCAAAGGAGCAGAAGTTCAGTGCTTTCATTGTAACATATCCTTTATTGGCTGTTAAATCAGCACAGTTTATACTATCTCATAAAACGATTCTTTCAGGGAGCAGTGAAACTCATCGCTATGGTTGGGTGATGTTTTTGTATTCTGCTCGCTGTGTTTGGCAGATGTTGACGAGTGTGGAGAGCAGAGCTCCTGTTGTGAGCAGGACTGCACCAACTACCCCGGGGGTTATGAATGCTACTGCACTGCAGGGTATCGGCTCAATGCAGACGGATGTGGCTGTGATGGTATGCTTAGCTCATTATCAAATTATGGATGGTACTTTGGAAACAGTGTGGTTTTCATTTGGACACGCTGTAGTCTTCGCTTGGTTAAATGATTCCTCAGCTTCACCTGTGGGTGTCACCAAAGCTTTTGACTCCTTTTTTTCTCCTGTTTTGTTCAGATGTGGACGAGTGTCTTGCTGCTAATGGTGATTGTGAGCACACATGCCAAAACACTGCCGGCTCCTTCCAGTGTTTCTGCCGCCGAGGTTTCCGGCTAGATGAGGACCGGTTGTCCTGTATCCGTGAGTCTCTGCAGTCATGTTAAAGAATTAGTCAAGAAACCTCACAAACTGTTGCGATCATCCACCTCTTAGACAAAAGTTTAAGGGTGCATGAAGTAAACAATGACAATATTTAATGTACAAAGATGTTGTTAAAGCATGACGGCGACTTTTCTTGTTTCAGAAAGTATTCGTTGAAATTATATCGGTGAAATAAAGACTCCCTCAACTAGAGAGATCAAGTGAGGACAATAAGAAAGATCCTTCAATCCATCCATTTTCTGCTATTTATCTGTGACTGAGCTCTGGGGACAACAGTCCAAAAACTTCCCTCTTCACAGTCACTTCAGCTGTTAGGCTCACTAATGTGTTTCAAACTATCCAAGAGATATAAGTAAGTCTTGGGTCTCCCCCCAAGCCTCCTCTCACAGGGATGTGTCTAAAACATCACCCCATCCAGTTTCTCACCCCATCCAGAGCTTCCTTTTGGCTGCTTGTATTAGCAGGGTCACTCTATCAGTCACTACACACAGGGTTGGAGCATAGATAAACTGGAAATAAACAGTCCCTCAACTCAATTCTGAGCACAACAGACCAGGATAGTGAGAGCGTCCCTCTGGACATGGCAACAACCCACCTTCAATTTCAGGTATCTGTTCTACTTCACTCACGAATTCATACCAAAGATAGCTCCTCTACTTGAGCCAGCAATCCATTCCCAACCCAGAGAGGCGAGTCAGCTGTTTTCCAGCAGAGGATGATACCCTCAGACGTGGACGTCGTTTCACACTCAGCTGCAAACCGCTGGGCATGGTTCTGTCTCAGATCAACTGACCTTCATAAAATCCACAATGACATAAAAAGTAGTTGGAGCAAACTCCCGTGAACCTCCATCATCTTTGTGAGGGTAAATAGCTGGTCCAGAGTTCCAGTGTACAGGATCCAAAGTCAAATGTGAACCAGACGTTTATCTGCAGCGTCTTTCCCAGGAAGGCTTAGGCGTCTCATCTCCTGTAACTGGAAAACTCTGCTCATCAGTACTAAAAAGGGGAAACTATCATCCATGTCTGCCCCTCCAGAACCCCCCCCCGATCTCCACACTGTGTTGCACATGTATGTCAATCAAGACATCCCCAACAACATCCAGAACCTTACGGAAATGAGGGTGGTGTCACGCACCACCCTGCTCCTGTTGGACAAGGCATCAGTTGGGTTGAGAACAACCTTAAATTATTACTTCAAGATTTTAATTTCCTTCATTGAAAAATGACTGTCGAAAATCTGCAAAAGAAAATGGATTTTATTTTCAAAATTATGCTGCTATTATTTTCATATCAGCATAAAAGTCAGCTCCTTCTTTCTAAAAATATTTGAGACAATCAACTGAAAAATGTAATCAAAAATAATTATTAAGGTACAATTACTGTCATTCCTATACTGATGTTATTTTTTGTCATTATTATGCTTTTTCACTCGTCTAGATATAGGATTTTGAAAACCATAACCTTCTTTTTGTAGGATATGCTCTGTAAGCATTTTGAATGATTTACTTTTTTATTTCCTCTCACCGCAGCGCTCAACGGTGCCGTTGAGGCGCTCTCCAGCGGCGTCGCCATCGAGCTGCCTCTCATTCGCCCCCAGATCACGCTGCTTCAGGACTACGGCCAGCCTCTGGAGCGCTTTGACGACTATGAAGACGATGAGGGGGAGCTGAGGGCCGAGAGCAACCTGGAGGAGAAATTCGGTTAGTTTTCCTCGCCAGCCAGCTCATTATCATTAACAGGAAACCTGCATCTGATTACCCCGGCCCCCTGTAAAGCAGCCTCACAGACTCTTTTAGTGAAAGCAGGAGCAGACCACACACTGAAGGTTAACTACTTTGCTTCATGCTTCCAGACTGTTCGTACATACCAATAAATCAGCACAGTTTCGCTGGCAGGAATGCTGAGGCTCGTAGAGCCTGGCAGCTGGTTGGCATCTGAAGTAGGGAGTTGGTTCTTTGCTTCATGTTGCCTAAACTTGACACAAGCACTTGGGAAAATGTAAACTATCATCTCTGACAGCTAACAAGTGGACTGAAGGAAATGAGTAAGTCAGTCAAAGAGCCGTGTTAATTAAAACTCTGTTTTCAGTGTGCTTAGACGACACTTTTGGCGGCGACTGCAGCCTCAGCTGTGACGACTGCACCAACGGGGGGAAATGCAACGTGTGGAAAAGCGGCTGCGATTGCCCCGATGGATGGACGGGTGTCATCTGCAACCGGAGTGAGGACGTGCCTCAACACACACCTATGTGTCACGACCGCTTCTGGTCGTTGTCAAAGTTAATCGTCTTAGCAGTCATTCATTTTTCAATCTTAATCTCTTCATCAGCGTGCCCTGAAGGTCATTTTGGTAAAAACTGCTCATTTCACTGCAAGTGTAAAAACGGTGCCACCTGTGATCCCGTCAGTGGAAGCTGCCGCTGCCCTCTTGGAGTGAGTGGAGACTTGTGCCAGGATGGTGAGACGCCTCCTTCTTCCAGACGACACTTGACTTTGACCTGGAGTTTCCATCGAGGAGAGCTAACATGCAAAACTTTTTACTTTTTTATGTTTTGTGAGCAGGCTGTCCAAAAGGCTTCTATGGGAAGCAATGCAACAAAAAGTGTAACTGTGCCAACAACGGGCGCTGCCACCGGACCTATGGAGCTTGTCTCTGTGATCCTGGACTGTATGGCCGCTTCTGTCACCTCCGTGAGTCCCACTGCTTACAAACTTCCACTTTTCTGTTCTTTGATATCTTAATTCTCACCTCAGAGACCACAAATTACAAGAACCATTTTGAATGAATAAAAGTAGTAATGTGCAGTAAAACCAGCATGTGAAAACACACTTTCATCTTATATCAGATATGAAAGCTTCGAATTCTTCATCTCTCTACTTTCATCTTCAGCCTGTCCTAGGTGGACCTTCGGAGCTGGCTGCTCTGAGGAGTGTCAGTGTGACCAGAAAAACTCCCAGGAATGTAACCGTCGCCATGGCACCTGTGTCTGTAAACCTGGTTACCAGGGCAGCACCTGTAAGGAAGGTGAGATGGCAGTCAGGATGTCCACATGAGATGCTATTTATTTCTTACTTTCAACTCTCAGGGCCAATATGGAAACACAATCTGGAAACAACAAACAATTCCCAATAGTTTCCCACATCCACATCCGTAAACTAACTGGGCCTTCCTTAACATACACATCATTTTATTCAAAGTACCTTTTGCAAAGTATCCTCGGTTTTCTTTTACTTCTGGTCTTCTTTGTTTTTTTTCTGTTTTCAGTGAGACTGAAGTGTGTCAGTAAGCACAATTACAAATTTTGGTCTTCACATGGTCAATCTGTGGACATACTGGACACAGACACCTTTAACACTTCAACCTTTCTTACACCTGCACACAATCTGACCAAGCAAAAAGAGAAGAAAATCACCAGACAAGAAAGTAACTGTTCAAACAAGACACAAGTTTCTTGATTTTTGAATGTTCACAGTCACCGCAAAGCAGATGTCCAGACTGTTTAGAAATATCCATTAGATGTTCTTGAAGGGAATTTAACTGAGCAAATGTGTAATTATCAACACACAGGACAGTTATAAATGGCTGAGCTGTGTTTGATTATTAGTCCGTGCAACTTTACGTCTGATCGTACTGGAACGTTGAACTGAATGTCAGTAGATCCAGAGCTGCAAGAAAACTATTTAACTTGAGCATTGTAGTGGCTTGGTCTCGATGTCCCAATGCACGCTACTTTAAAATCAAGTCTAAGTCCAATTCCAATGTCTCAAAAAGACTAAGTCAAAAAGAATCAAAGA
>JAOWBL010019108.1:0-27430 GCA_028564865.1 Zenarchopterus dispar
TTTAATTTTGAGTATAACTCCAAATCCAGACCTCCATGGGTTGATACATTTGATTTTCATTGATAATTTTTGTGTGACTTTGTTGTCAGCACATTCAACTATGGAAAGAAAAAGGTATTTAATAAAAATATTTCATTTTGCATTGCATTGGTCTTAACCACAAAATTACATGATTGCCCCTTTATGTTTATGTGTGTGTATGTGTGATCATGATTGTAATATTGTGTCATTCTTCAGGGGAACCTCCATGACCCCCATTTAATGGGGATCATCCCTCGCATTGCCAGCGATATCTTTGACCACATTTATTCCATGGACGAGAACCTGGAGTTCCACATCAAGGTCATGTGTCTGATGATGTCAGAAATGCCTTGTATTTGTTGCATGTAGACATTTCTATTCAGAATTTTATTCATTATTTCCTCTGATGTATGTGTTTTTACTTGGATAAATACAAACAGAATTAATCAGCTGATCAGTCGCTTCATTCTGGTAGTAAAGAACTAATCTGACGCAGGATCAGTGTTGCACTCAGCTCTCCTGCCAGCATTGGAAACCAGTGATGCGTTCCTTGACCACCTGTTCTCCATCTGCTCCCTGTACATCTGTTGTTTCTGTTCAGAAACTGCATCAGAACATTATTTTGAAACTTTATTGTCATTAACACATGAAAATGAGTCTGACACATAACAATACATCTATTCAGGGAGCAAATGCAGTTATTTTTTTTCCTCTAACATGTCAAGATCACAGTTCAACAAACACTTCTGGCTTTCTGTGTGCATTCTGTCTTCCATTAGTTTATTTCCTTCTGTCAGTTCATGGTATCTTTGTCACTCTGTTTGCAGGTCTCTTATTTTGAAATCTATCTGGATAAAATCAGAGACTTACTGGATGGTGAGAAACTTCATGTTCCATGTTTACAGTTGAAATACAAGTGAGATAATTTGCTGTGCTGATTTTGTAACATCACAAAAAGATGTGTTTCTAACTGCTCAGTTAGACTAAATGTTTCAAGTTGTCAGAGTTTACAAAATTAGATTTGTAAATCAAAGTAAAATGTGCAGCGTTTTCTGTTCTCAAACAGGATGTGTCCTCTGAGGATACTGACTGACAAATTTCAAATCAGCTTAAAAAATCTAAACTTACCAGATGAACAAAACAAAGATAATTTGAAGATCTAGGCTGACGTGAAATCACCACTGTTATAATATTAAATACTAATGTTTAATTTTTGCAAATATTTGGCATTATATGCATGACCCGGTCTCAGTAATGCTACAGCTGTTAGACACATGGTCTGACATTTGAAACCCCAAATTACTTCTCCAACTTGACCGAGGCTATGAGGTGTTTCTGCTGAAATGCTAGTTTTCTCCAGACATACTGGGCATTAAGACCAAACAACTTCACTTGTCCTCTAACAAATATTATGCAACTCTTGTCAAAGACGTGTAACGTGTTTCTATATAAGTCTCTGAATTTGCATTTCTCTGAGAGTTAACCATCATGTGCTCATCAACACTTCTGTTTCAGTGTCAAAGACCAACCTGGCTGTTCATGAGGACAAAAACAGGGTTCCCTTTGTCAAGGTATCCAAGTCCTATTCCCACAGATCTCTACATGCAAGCACTGAACTAGTATGACTGCGGTACTAGTACTAGACTGATGTGTCTCCTGCTCCCCATCAGGGTTGTACTGAGCGGTTTGTGTCCAGCCCTGAGGAGGTCATGGACGTCATTGACGAAGGAAAGGCGAACAGACACGTTGCCGTCACCAGTGAGTCTGGAAGAAATACTCATGCTGATTCTGCAGATGCTGTTACTGATATGCATGTGCCACTAGCATTATATCTGCTACTATGAGTCATGTTCTCAAGTGTTGAAAAAGCAGAGAACTTCATGTCTTCAGTATGAGCTGGTTGTTCATCTTGTGAGGACAGTTGAGGCAGATTTAGATCCGCTCCAGTTCACTTACAGGTCCAACAAGGGTGTGACTGCTACTTTCAGCACCGTATTAAATATGACCGTGTCACATATGGAGAATGCTAGATTATAAGTGCAGCTACTTTTTATTTCTTTTGCTTTTAACTACAATCAGGCTCATGCTTTAGTACACAGATTGAAGAGCAACAACAATAGTGGTAATGGTCTTTTATTTTGGATTTTGAATTTTTTAAAATGAAAGGTTGCAGCCCATGAAGTTCAGTGGTATTTTATCATATGTGCTTTTATCATGTAGTGGAGCACCTCAGGGTCATGTTTTATCACCACTTTTAGTTCTTTTGGATACAAATACTTGGACTGGTGCAAGTCCTCTTTTTAAAAATCACTATAGCTAAAACTAAAGACTCCACTCTCCAGTGGTTATGGAGGACCAGCCAGCTCAAGTTGTCAGCTGGTATAAATATTTAGGAATCTTAATCGACAGCAAGCTGACCTTTCAGCCATGGACTGATAACCTGTACAAAATCAGAACCTTGAAGAAAACCCTGTTTATCTTGGCTGAGCCAGTTCATTCACTTTTTAGACTTGGTTCTGATACCAGTATGTTCTTGCTGTGGCTGTCAGGATAAGCGAGTCCTGTCTCATGATCTTCTGACCCACTTGTATCCTTCGCCTGTCTCCTTCACGTATCTAACCTTCCTCCCCTGATTCCACTCATTCCCTCGCCTGTCTTGTGTTTCTTCTGCAGACATGAATGAACACAGCTCTCGGAGCCACAGCATCTTTCTCATCAACATCAAGCAGGAAAACATGGAGACTGAGATGAAACTGTCTGGGAAACTTTACCTGGTGGACCTGGCAGGCAGTGAGAAGGTCTCACTTGTTCTTCTTCACCTCTTCTTCACTCCATCACTTCACTCAAGATTTTTCATTTGTTCATTTGTTGAAGACAGCTTGGTGAAAAAAAGAAGTTAACATGAAAAAAGGGATCCTTCATATAATTTAACATATTAAAAAAATACTATTTATGTCTGAAGTTCAAGTCTCAGCTGTTCTTTGCCCATCCCTCTCCTGGCCTTGTTTCCTGACACCTTCATGATGTTGTTTGTTGTTCAGGTGAGTAAGACGGGAGCAGAAGGTGCTGTACTGGACGAAGCCAAGAACATCAACAAGTCTTTATCTGCTCTGGGGAACGTCATTGCTGCTCTGAGTGAAGGAACGGTGAGTCTCCAACAGATAATGTCCTATTGATGATTACTTTAGGGGTGTCATGTGAGATCAGACTGGATTTTAAATGCAGACTGGGGAACCAGAATGTGGAGTTAAAACCAGTAAAAGCATTCTTTCATTCTGGCTCTGGGAAGGAGTGAAGCTGCAGAGCTTTGGTTCAGCTGAAACCGATGCTCACTTCCTGTTATTTCACAAGTTTCTGAGAAGACATAATCAGACACAACAAGGAACTCATCGTCTGAAAGAGAGAAACTGTTCTAAACAGTTCTCGACAGCAATATGGGTGACGTTGTGGATTTTGTGAATGTGAAACCACATAAACCTGTTTTAAAAGGGCCTGACAATGAAACCACAAACTAGTGAGTGTGTCCTGTGTCTGTTTGTAGAAAACCCACGTTCCATACCGAGACAGTAAGATGACTCGAATCCTGCAGGACTCACTGGGAGGAAATTGTCGAACAACCATCATTATCTGCTGCTCACCATCTTCTTACAATGAGGCTGAAACCAAATCCACCCTCATGTTCGGGCAGAGGTAGCATCCATGCACATGGCTGAATGATTCTTCAAAATAAAAATTTAAACTTCAAAAATTCAGCATTATCAGGGAAATGTTTTTAAAGATTAAGATGCCTTGTAACTGATGCATTAATATATGATTTATTTATTTATTTGACCATCAGGAGCACAAGCCAGAAGCTACATCCAGGGCCTTGGTTCTGGAACTGGATTAGTCCAGAACTTAGGGTCTCCTGTTTGATCTTACAAGCCTCTTCTGTGAGGGCTAGGGTTTATGGTTTTATCTGTAAAGTCCATGGCAGAGCTTTTTTAAGGGTTGGCAACGTTCCTTAAAAATATAGAATCACTGTGTAATGTACAGTTAAATAAGGCTTCCCATTTTGGAACAGTGCAGGAAGAGTTTGTTCTTATTTTTCTGGAGACTTTGAATGAATGATCATTTCAGTGACATTCAGTCTCCTACAGCTAGTTCCTGCGTGTTAACAGCAATCTTTGACATAATAGTTCAGTTTTAGTTTGAACACACAGGCCATCAGTGATTAAGAGAGAGATGGGGTGTGTCGATGGTGAATCTGTCATATGGAGCTGTGGTATCTCATCATTCAAACATGTCTGCTTGCAAAAATCCTTCTTGCACATCACTGAAATGAAGACAGACACAGCAATACAGACATGACTCCTCCTAAACTCTTTCAGTCCTTCAGATAGGACCTGGTGGGTGCTCTGCTCTGGAACTCATTCATTTCAAGGATGTCTGTGTGTTGGCCGGACAAAAGATTGTCCTGGTGCTGAGCTGAGTTCAGAAAGGAGACATGCTGTCCTTGCATTCTGCACTGAAGTTAATAGACCTTCAACTTGGGGATAGCACTCTGTTTTGACAACTCAACATGACCAATTACATCTAACCTGACAGATAAGAAAGATAATTTTTGTGTCGCCACAGTTTCTTAACTATATGACACGTGGTTAAAGAGATGCTGTGATGTAGAAACATATTATTTCTCCTTTAAGAGTTAAATGTTTCTTTGGAGTCAACTGATGACAAGTTGTGTCCAGTCTTGTGTCCTGGTGCCTTTCTCTTCAGTGAGCATGCAAACAGCTGACTCAGCCTGAACTACACCTGAAAGCAGTCAGTATGCAGCTGCAGCTTCTGGACTGTCCCGTCTCTTGTCAACATTAAGGATATTATCAACCCACACACACTCATCTTCTTTGGTGCAACATGTTTCCTCCGCTTCATCAATATATCTATATTCTTTTTGACAAATAGAAAGATGCGGCACCTATCCAGTGTTGGAATTAGTTATTAATTGCTAACATCCTCAGAAGCGTTTTGTCTTCTAGCGGCTGGTACCACAGTGAATGGGCTGTCCTTTACTTTTCTCTTTGGACAGTGAACACCCTACCTTTGTTTGCAGACTTTGGTGTCACAGTGTGTGGAGGGCCACAAGTGTGAAAGGCCGATGGTCAGAGTGTTTTAGTTCATAAGTTTGAAACTGTAAATCACAGCTTTCATGTGTTGTGTTGTTGGGTTCTTTCATGTCCACCAAGACTGCACTGAAACAAATGATTGAGAATGTGAAACTTTGTGTGTTTAACAATGCTTTTTGTTGGTGGTGTATTTTAGAGCTAAAACCATAAAGAACACAGTGTCTGTGAACCTGGAACTCACTGCTGAGGAGTGGAAGAAGAAATACGAGAAGGAGAAAGAGAAGAACAGGAGTCTGACCATCATGATCCAAAAACTAGAGGGTGAACTGAAACGATGGAGGAAAGGTTAGAATCAGAGACAATATAAGAAGAACTGCACAGACCCAGTGATATCACCCACTGATATTACTGGGTTTGTCCACTCTTGAGCACCATACTTCAAATGGATGAAACAAATAAGCCTGGGAAGCCTTCTGGGAGCACCTTCAATCACAGCTGACTATTTTAGGATGCCTGACTTAACTTATACTAATTTATGTTCGTAATTGATATTACTTTAGATTCATTCTTGTCAATCAATTATCATTTCAGATGTTGCTAATAAGCAAGTGCTGCCATAGCTGAATCAAGGACTAGCAGAGCTCCACTGGGAGCCGTGGTGGCTCAGAAGGGTCAGAGTGTTAGGCAAACCTCGTGGCACAGTAGGATAAGTGGCTATGCTTCCCAGCAGACTTCTGCTGGTAGGGGGCAGAAATGAGCTGCTATGGCAAACATTTGCAACAGGACTGTCCCTTTCAAATTTAATTTTAGTTGCAATATCAGAAATGGCCACTGGGTTTAGCTGATGTTTGGTTAGCACAAGCTGCTTGCTCTTAGCTAAGCTTTGTCCTCTGACCCTTCCAGTCCGACCCACAACCATTCATAGCTGGTTTTATTTCACAGCTCAGAAGCTATGCTCAGAATCATTAAGTAGCAAAAGTGATGTGAGCTAGCCTTTCCTTATTCTGGCAATCAAAAGACCGCGTCCCTAATTATACATACATTTGTTGCTTTTCATAATTTTAGCTGATGTGGTACAAAGAATCCACCCCTCATGCAGTTGTTATAAATGTGAACTCTAACTATGAAGCCCAACACTGTTTTTTGAACCATGGTGTAATTAAGTTTCTATCTGCTGCAAAGCTGGTAATTTTGACATGGGGGTCATCGAAAATTGACTTGCTCTTGGAGCCAGTTGCTACATTTACATTGGCTTCAACCCAGAAGATGGAATATTGACACTTAAAATCACCAAGGCATTTGCTGTGAGCAAAGCTCACAGGTATGAGGGGTATGATTGAAATAGTCTCTCCAGTGAGTCCTGGGAATGTCCTGACACCTTCTTACGATAGAGCATGTCAAAACACCTCCATTTAAATGCATCTGCAATATTTTCTGACCAGATTCCCAAATTGCCTCAGCAAGCTCATTTTGATGTGGAGGTGGAGAGGATATTCTGAATTCCTCCTGGATGATTGAACTACTCAACCTATACCTAAGAGTTATTCCATTTCCCCTAAATCGGAGGTACATCCATCAGCTGGTGCTCTTTATCACCCTGATATCAAAGTTCCCATTAAGGCTAAGAAGTGTGAGGCCCCTGTGCTCAAAAGAGACCCTCTGGTTGAACCACAGCAATGGTCTGTTCATCCAGTGGGGATGTTGATATTGCAAAGGCATGTCAACAAAGTCAGGCAATCATTTATTCCCTTAAAGCAACACCAAGGAGTGTTTTCATGTTAAAATCTTGTTTTTCTTTCAGCTTGTCTCTTTTGGCGTCTCCACAATTTATTGCCTGCTCCCATCTCACCCTGCCATTTTCATTTTCCCGTGTCACAGCAACCAACTAACTCTAACCGAGCCTTTAGGTCTCACAGAGTTTTTTATTTATTATATTTTTGTTATAAGTTTTCAAATCATATCGTGCTTTTTGAAGAGGTTCTAGTTTTTTTTTCTAGAACCAACTACAGGTAATAAAACCAATCCTGAAGTTGTCTCTTCTCAACCTCTGTAGGTGAGTCTGTACCTGTGGCAGAGCAGCAGAGCAACAGAAACATCAAGAGCAACACCATGCCAGTGCCAGCAGACAGCTCGGTCCCGCTGACAGTCCCTCTGTCTGAAGAGGAGAAGACACAGTATGAGACACTCATCACTGACCTGTACCAGCAGCTGGACGACAAGGTGGGTCTCACATTACTGCACATTTAAATGTAAATATTTAATGATTCCTCCCATGCAGCATCATAAACTTTAGCAATACCTGGTATCTGGAATAATAATCATGACAACCAATTTAACTGTCTTCCATGCTATATTGAGACAGCATCTCTGTAATGGAGGAATGATAAATAAAATAACAATAATTAGTTAATCCTCTGAAGTCATACATTCTCACTTAAGATTTTTTTACTGTTCTGCAAGAAAAAACAAAAAAAATCAGCTGAGTTGTGAACTTCATTAAAAATACATAATAACCCTGAAATATGCAAATAAATGGATATTAATTCAAGTAATAGACAAAGTCATTATAAAATAGTAAACTAAACAAATAAGTGGAATAAAACTAGAAGATACTGGAGAAGGTAACTGAATAAACAAAAATAAAATAAGCACTAATGGGCTAAATATCCTCACAATATGGACATTCTGCGATAAAAATACTGTGAAGAGAAATGTCAATCGGAATTGAAAAATAGTTAATTAAAGAAAACTAATATTTGGACTAATATGAGCTAATATCTTTCTATTAGTTTATTTGTCTCAATGGGTAATTTTACATTTGAGCTGACAAGAATTACATGTGGAGTTCCCCATGGTTCCATCCTGGGACCTCTTCTGTTTAACATCTACATACTCCCACTGGCACAGATTATAAAGAACAATAAGTTACCATAGCTATGCAGATGACATGCAGATATATATTACAATGTCACCAAAAGAGCTAGGCCCTGTACAGGCTCTTGATAAATGCGTTGAGGAAATTAATGACTAGATGTGCCACAAGTTTCTCTAGCTACACAGAAACAAAACTGAGGTACTTGTCTTTGGAGCGTAAAAGAAACAATTACAGGTCACCACAGAGCTTCAATCCATCAACCTAAAAACCACCATCCAGGCCAGAAATCTGGGTGCAGTAGTGGAATTAGACCTAAATTCATTAAAACACATTCAGGCAATAACAAAGTCAGCCTTAAGAATATATCAAAGATAAGAGATCTGATGTCTCAGCAGGACCTGGAAAAACTAGTCCATGCATTCATATTTAGTAGGCTTTATTATTGCAACAGCATCTTTACTGGTCAGCCTGAAAAAATCAGTAAGACAACTGCAGCTCATTCAGAACTCTGCTGCTCAAATCCTCACTGAGACCAAACAAGTGGACCACATCAGTCCAGCTCTGAGGTCTTTATACTGGCTGCCTGTCCTTCAGAGGACAGATTTTAAAGTTCCGAACCACGTCTATAAAACACTGATGAACTGAATTTAAGTGAAGCTAAAATCTTTGGTCAAATCTTAAACAATGGAGTCCCTCTGTTCCAGAAGAATGCAGGAAGATTATGGCAAAATGTTATCACTGTTTCTTTTTGCCTCATCTGCCTGGGTTGCCATGACAACACCACTTGGCTAGACAGGTCATAATTTTTGTCTCTTCTTGGTTCCACAAGTCCTTTGTGAGTAGAGATGGTCACAGGCTGGTCCGCAGAAAACAGAATTATCATTCACTTGGGTCTTGTTTGGTAAAATCTCCATTAAAATCCTAAAAATTATCATATGACATTTGCCAGACCCTAGGTATGCTAAACATGTATCGTCAGCTGACAACCGATGGGTCTGACCTTTCTGGGGTATGGATGATGTCACACTTGGGAAACTTCATAAACGACCTGGTTTCTTTTTTAGGATGACGAAATCAATCAGCACAGTCAGACATCCGAGAAGCTGAAGCTTCAGCTCATTGAGCAGGATGAGGTGAGTCTCACCTGTGATGTAATCACCCTACTGTCCATTACACGGGTGACCTGTGCCATGACACCTGTCGCTCTGCCCATGCAGCTGCTCGTTTCCAACCGTCAGGATTACGAGAGGCTACAGGAGGAGTTCTCCCGACTGCAGAGGGACAGCGATGCAGCAAAAGAGGAAGTAAAGGAGGTGCTGCAGGCACTGGAGGAGCTTGCCGTCAACTATGACCACAAGAGCCAGGAGGTTGAGAACAAGAACCGCTGCAATGAGCAGCTGAATGAAGACCTTGCCCAGAAAACCGTGAGTCCACATGCACAGTAAAAAGTAAATGTAGAATGATGTTTGTTAGGTGAGTCTTTGGTGGTTCTTAGCGTTGTCCTGTGGTTCCAGGCGGTTTTGGAAGTTGCTCAGAGGGAGTTGTCCACTCTGCAGGAGCTCAGCTCCCACCATAAGAAGAGGTCTGCAGAGATCCTCTGTCTGCTGCTCAGAGACCTCAGTGACATCGGCAGTGTCCTTGGGACGACAGAGCTAAAAGCTGTGAGCCACCAGCTCTTCTTCTACTCTTCTGCTATGTCTTTAATACACATGTTACATGTCAGGTTGCATCCAAAGACTTCCATGAAGTCCTGAGTCTCTGAAAGCAGCAAATACCAAAAAAGAGCAAACATTTTAAACATTCTTCGAGGAATTTTCCAGTTTTTCTATTTCACCCCCCATGTTTGGCTTTGTCTTCAGATGGCAGAGATGAGCGGTGTGATGGAGGATGAGTTTACCACAGCTCGTCTCTATATTAGCAAGATGAAGTCTGAGGTCAAATCTCTACTGAACCGCAGTAAGCAGCTAGAGCTCAGCTTGACTGAGAACACCTGCAAGATGGAGGCCACCGAGAAGGAGTTCAGCACCTGCCAGCTGCTCGTCTCACAGGTATGAGCCACCTGTTTTTGATAGCCACAGCAGAATTCCACACTTTTAAGGTTAGGGTTAGGTTTATTCCTAACAGCTTCAGCATATCAGGTTAGTTTTTATAATTTTAGTAGTATTTTGAATTGAATTTTACAAATTGTAATAACCTGACATCTTTATTTCTCACAAATGCTGCATGTGTGTTTCCATTACATCTGAAAATTGTGCAAATGGAAATGGATGGCAGAAGATACACCCAGTGGAAACATCAATTTCATAAAAATCTACGTCTATCATGGAAACATACTTACACTCCTGTCAGATGGGTTTTCTGGTGAATCAGAAAATAAATATTTCACAAAATTCCAATGAAAACACCTTTTCCTCATCTCCAGCTCAGTTCCACTGCCTTTCCTTTGGGAACTGGCTTCCTTGGTCGTGAAGTAGTAGGCAAACGTAAACGTTACATTTCTCACATAACTCATCAAAAGTTGTAGAGTCATCCTTAAATACAGAATCCATTGTTCCTGTGAAAGTGTGGACAATGACGTCTCATTGGCTGTCCCTCACTTACCGTGATATTGATGCTAGCCGCAGTGTGGCTTGGTAGTTTTGCAGCAGCAGCAGTCAGACTGTAGTCAGCTGGTGGTCTTCAGCTGCTGGCTGCAGCAGTTGAATTGGCAGCCGAGGGCCACTGGTTGATGACAGTAAGGAAGCAGTGTTTGGTTGCCAGGTTTGTCTGTCAAGAACGTTCTAGACAAGCCATCTTTACCCCCAAACACATCCAGGGCCGGAAGAGTCCGGGGGTAAACATGCCAGTCTCAGCAATCTGTTATTACAATTGTTGGTCATTAGAGGCTGAAGAGGAGCTCTTGAATAGCGGGCCACACCAGGTTCCAGGACTCTGACACTGTATATACCTGCAGCCTTTTTCAAGTTGAATGTTAGCATTCTTGTTTGTGATTATTAATGTTTGCAATTGTTTATGTGGTTATTAACTGTCCTGTCTGTGTTGTTTTTTTGTGCAGCTCCAGGCAAAGCTGGCATCTCTGAGTGATGACCTGCAGAGTATGGAGCAGAAGAAGAGACAGCTGGAAGAGAGTCAGGATTCGCTGATGGAGGAGATTGCCAAGCTCCAGGCCCAAGGTATGACATTATCACCATGGAGACACTGGTGAGAGTCCTGGAGACCCACTTAAAGTATGTACACGTATGTGTGTGTTCAGGTCAGATGCATGACCTGGTGGTGATGGATAAAGAGAAAGAACACATGAGTCGACTGAAGGATGCTGTTGACATGAAGGTAAACACCATCACCAGGCTCACAGGGACTTCTCTGTAAATATTCAGAGTGCTGCAGGTTTCTCATCTAGCTTCACCCTGACAGTAACTCCCTACCCTGACCAGTTTAGTTATCTGGCTTCACATCAACTGTAACCTCTAATTTGATCTTATTTTCCCATCCTGTAACACTGATTAACAGCTCAGACATTCTGACTCTGCTCTACATACTAAGGACATGGATTTGGCAGCAGATGACCCATGACCATCCTGGAGTTATCATGATGATGATCTTAAACTAATACTAGTTTAAGATAATCATTGATAAATCCAGAATGCAAGTTGAAATTTCTTTGCATTAAATAACAGGTGTTTACCCATTTACTCCCTATCTAGGAGTTTTCATGTTTAAATGATACCAGGAGCTATATTGTTGTAGGCAGTAGCCCCTGTTAGGGTCTTGCAAGGCAAATGAGTTCTGAGAGGCAGATCAGACAAAGAGCACTTCAAATGGACTCACATAGACAAATTCATATAACAAACACAGGGACCCTCACCAGCTATGTGTCACCACCTTGGATAAGGACTCCTTGATGAGCACCTAATGGCCAAGTCTTCGCCCATGGGGCCTTTACCAGTAACTTGTCTGTGGCGTCCACCACCTTCTGAAGGGGCCACATGAGTCAGGTGTAATGTGATACAGGTTGTAGCCACAGGCATGTAGGCTCAGGCATGGGCCTGAGTGTTCTGACCCATGGCTCTTAAAATTGGAAATAACAGTCATGTTTTTCATTTAACTGAAGGAGAGAGTGTGCTTGTTCCCCAAAAGTGTGTAAAACAGTTTAAATGTTTTTCTGTCATGGGAATTAAACCTAGACAAAAATCATGCTCCGGTGATGTAGTCACTAAACGCTGGTGTTGACTTTCACTCATCTAGGTCAGGTTGACTCTCAAGGACTTGAATCAAGTCTACTGGGCATCCTTTTCTTTTGTTCTTGAAGATGTTTCACCTCTCATATGGAAGTTGTTAGTTAGAATAAAGTTCCCTACCAATCTAATCGAAATGAAAATTACTGAAAAAAGTTAAATACATTCAAGACTGGTGTTTGACTCATTACTCAAAGTTAAGGATTGTTTACAAAAAAATCACTATTTGTTATTATCCATATCAAAATGTATTGATATTTCTCATGATAGTACTTTCCCATTCCACATCCTGTAAAACTGGTAATTTCCTCCTTGCTTCTCAAAACTGAGACCTACAGGTGTGTCTGTAGAGGAAGCTCAGAACATGATTCACCTCTGATTTAGCCCAGGGGTAAAAGTAGTTTTAGTTTTTTACTACTAGAGCTAAAGAAAGGGTGGGTTTCCTAGCATTCTCTAGACAGCAATAACAACAGTTTCTGTATGGTGGAGATTTTACTGCAGTCTGACTGAGAGTTAATGGACAGTTAACTCTATGGGTTTACAGAATCAGGAGGACTGAGGGCTTAATGCAGGAATTCAGGAAGCTCTAAGACTCTGATTTGAGTTAAACTTGAGAGGTTGTGAAGTCTTGAACTGAGGCAGGAAGACATGAATCTTGATCTTTTGTAGAGAACACTGGAGGAACAGATGGAGAATCACAGAGAAGTCCACCAGAAGCAGCTGAGCCGTCTCCGAGATGAGATCGAGCACAAACAGAGAGGCATCGACCAACTGAAAGAGTAGGATTTTAAATAATTGATCAGTATGAAAGAGGCTGTTTGGTCTCACAGCTGTTTAACGGGAAGTGCTGTGTTCTTCAGTGTGAACCGGGCTCTGATGCTGGAGAACCAGAAACTTCAGTCTGACTTTGACAAACTGAGAGCTGACGATCACAACAAAGACCAGAAACTCCAGAAACTGCAGTAAGTTTGAAGCTCTGTACTCACCGTAGACCCAACATGCTTTTGTTGTTGCCATGGATGCAAGTGTGTGTCACATTGGAGCTGGTGCCGCACAAATAGGAGTTGGGCTTTTAGGCATAATCTGCTCCGGTGGTTGATTATCTGCGTAGAGTTACCCCCACCTGATGCCCTTCTGACCGTGACAGTGGTGGCTGTCAACATGTGCTCTTTTAATCCTGCTTATTTGTACAGCAATACCACAAAAATGTCTGCTCATATAGAGTCCTAGTACTAGACAAGTACAGCCTCAGATGAATATCTTCTAACATTTCGAAGGTCCCATTATTTATTTAACAAAAATAAACCTCCTCATCTGTGATGGACCTGTCCAGGATGTACCCCTGCCTCTCGCCTGCAATGGGCTGGGATTGGCTCCAACAGACCCCCGTGAACCAGTAGATGGATTCACCGGGTATAGAAAATGGATGGATGGATAAACCTCCTCACTGCTTCTATACAATTTAAGAGGGGAAGCTACACTCAGGGGATTCTAGTCCATCAGCCCTTGGTGATCTGATCACCAGCAGGGGAACAGACCTTCCTATAAAATTAGAAATGTTAGCAGTTTGCTGGTCTGAAGTAGCCACATGTGTATTAACACAATGTCAGAAGGATAAATGAGAGAATTTCTCACACCTGGGATGTGGAAGCGGTTATAACTATAAAAACCATCATCTTCAGGGGTTAGGTGAGTGTCTCCGGGCCAGGAACATAGCTATACATTGTCAACATTAGGGACTTAATTCAGTGTGCAATTTGGAGTCCAGGGCCATGCTCTCCTGAAAGAAATATTAGAACAATAAACCTTAAATAATGAATTTTGTGGTGACTTATGGGCAACTTCATTAAAAGACTTTAGCAGCTCATAAAGGGGCTGGTTTCTTTTTCTAAAGGTGGGAATGAATCAGATTCATTATCTGTTATTCCAGTTCAGTTTTTGATGAGAATAATGACTATTAGACTCTGACTTAAAACAAAAGATGGCAAAGGTTTGATGCTCTTATTGAAAAGAACTATTTATACAGTGATGTTCAATACTTCTATGTTATTCTTTAGGCCTAATATCTCTCTGGCCTCATCCCTACCCCACAATCTTATAGTGATAAAGCTTTTGTTGTATGACCCTAAATACAAAACATTCCTGCACTCAGTTCTGGTTTTACCAACCATAAGTTTCCTATGTTTTTCCCCAAAAAATAAGCTTTTCTTCATCACTGAGCTCAGTGAACTCTAACCATCTTTATCGTTGTCATTCAGGTATCTGAATGAGAGGAGAGAACAAGCCAGGGAGGACCTGAAGGGTTTAGAGGAGACAGTGGTAAGTTTTGACAGCTGTGGAAATGATCAGCGGTGACATGTCTAGCATCTAACTTCTGCGTTTCCTTCAACAGGCCAAAGAGCTGCAGACGCTGAGCAGCCTCAGGAAACTCTTCATCCAGGACATCAACTGTCGAATCAAGAATGTAAGACTGAGTTCAGACTGAGATCTCAACTTGAGCCAAAGTCAAATCTGAACATTGGATGGAGACATCTCAAAAAGCCTTCATTTAACTTGGTTCAGGTCATCTCAGATCCAAAAGGAAAGTTTTGAGCCAAATCTTAAAGGTAGATAATGTGCCTGCTTTCTGAGCAGTAACTGGGAACTGGTTCCACAGTAGAAGATTCCTGAAACTGCAGGATGTGCCTCCATTATTGGCTGGGTCTCTCCCCAGTGGGTCCTTCTCCTTTTGAAGGTTTGAAGGAAGTGTTTGTCTTCTGTTAGCCCTGTGTGATAAGCATTACAGCTGGTGTTTAAGTTTGATTTTCTGTCAACAGATTTCAGAGAACGACAGTGATGAGGCCGGTGGCAGTCTGGCTCAGAGACAGAGGATCATCTTCTTAGAAAATAACCTGGAGCAGCTTGGCAAAGTCCACAAACAGGTCAGTTATCACACCTGCTCACAAATCCCACCCATCTGTACCAGTGCTGCTCAACTATTGGGCTCACCTCACATATGTTTTATAATGGTGGCAGGTTTTGTGTTCTATGTTGTCTTCAAAACCCAAAAACCACTGCTGTACTAATGTGTACTGACGTTACTATAATGTAGCACATAATATGTAGTATATGAACAAATAACAATCTGCAGTATTGTGGGAAATTATCCTCCAAAACCCTCGAAGTGTGGTTTTGGAGGATTATTTTGTGTAGTGGGAGGTCAATTATAAATGATAACTACGCAGTTTTTGACATTCTATAGTGCTGGGGTAGTACCAAGGTATTCACAAGCCAGTCAAGAATTAGTATCTCTTCAGCCCAGAGCAGGTTTTGCATCCAACACTTGGTGACCATAGGTGAGGGCAGAAACAAAGACTGACCAGCAAACAGAGAGACTTGCCTCCTGGCTCAGCTCTCTCTTCACCACAACAGAGTAGACAGACCACATTACTGCAGACACTGCACCAACCTCCCTCTTTATCACTTACTATAAAACTTCAAATACAATATCATTACCCTGCATGTTCTCGACTACAATAGCGTTAGTTTGATGAACTCCATCTGACAAATGGGTTGAAGAATTTTAGAAAAAACAAAATCTTTGCTCTTCAGCTGGTCCGAGACAACGCAGACCTCCGATGTGAGCTGCCAAAGCTGGAGAGACGTCTGAGGGCCACGGCGGAGCGGGTGAAAGCTCTGGAAACGACCCTGAAGAAAGCCAAGGAGTCAGCTGTGAGGGACCGCAAACGCTATCAACAGGAAGTGGACCGCATCAAAGAGGTGGTCCGATCCAAGAACAACTCTAAGAGAGGACATTCTGCTCAGATTGGTGAGACACACTGGTTACAGCAACGCAGACATGAAGGCGTGTCTGCTCTTTGGTCAGTTAGATAGCCAACTTACCTGATACCTGTATCAATGCAGCCAAGCCAATCAGAGCTGGACATCAGCACCATCAGCAGCTGTCCTCTTCTCCATCCATGAGAACCATGATCAGAGGTGGAGGAGCGGGATTCAGTCCACGCCACTACGCCTCCCGACAACAACCTACCCAACAGCCACAGCAACAACTGTCCCAGGAGAGACCCTCCAAATAAGCTCCAGGTGAGTCACAGCCAGAGACCCCAACGACAACTACAAAGACCCCGAGCATGACAGCAGAGACCCCAACGACAACTACAAAGACCCCAAGGACGACAGCAGAGACCTCAACGACAACTACAAAGACCCCGAGGATGACAGCAGAGACCCCAACGACAACTACAAAGACCCCAAGGATGACAGCAGAGACCTCAACGACAACTACAAAGACCCCGAGCATGACAGCAGAGACCTCAACGACAACTACAAAGACCCCAAGGATGACAGCAGAGACCCCAACGACAACTACAAAGACCCCGAGGATGACAGCAGAGACCCCAACGACAACTACAAAGACCCCGAGGATGACAGCAGAGACCTCAACGACAACTACAAAGACCCCGAGCATGACAGCAGAGACCCCAACGACAACTACAAAGACCCCGAGCATGACAGCAGAGACCTCAACGACAACTACAAAGACCCCGAGGATGACAGCAGAGACCCCAACGACAACTACAAAGACCCCAAGGATGACAGCAGAGACCTCAACGACAACTACAAAGACCCCGAGCATGACAGCAGAGACCTCAACGACAACTACAAAGACCCCAAGGATGACAGCAGAGACCCCAACGACAACTACAAAGACCCCGAGGATGACAGCAGAGACCCCAACGACAACTACAAAGACCCCGAGGATGACAGCAGAGACCTCAACGACAACTACAAAGACCCCGAGCATGACAGCAGAGACCCCAACGACAACTACAAAGACCCCGAGCATGACAGCAGAGACCTCAACGACAACTACAAAGACCCCGAGGATGACAGCAGAGACCTCAACGACAACTACAGAGAGCCCATGGCTACTAAAAAGACTAACTACAACTCAAGAGACCCAGACGATGACCAAAGTGACGCCAACTATGACCAAACCAACACAGCAGGCTGTAAAAAGTCTCAGTTTGAATGCAAATCCAGAAAAAGTAATTCATATATTTTTGTCTATGTGAAACTCTAACGCTGTTAGTTTTACTAAGTCAGTTAAAAACTGTGTGAACTCCACATTTGTAAATGACATTATCCACTTGAAAAGCAGACAAAAATGTATGTCTTTAAACAGTTTTAAAGTTAATGTTCAACTGTTATATTGATTGCTGTCATTAAAAACACACACACACACACACACACGAACAGCATTATTGCTTTAAAGATTGCGTCGGTGTTTTCTGGTCAGCGGCATCAAAGGGAATAAGATCCATCTGCTTGAGAGCCAGTATTTTCCCTGAGTCAGATTTCAGATACATGTTGTTTAAGACTATTTAGTGCTGTCGCAGCGCTACGATGTTGTCTGAAGCCAGACTGGAATCTGGTTAAAGGGGCATTTGCATTCCAGAAGTTGTTTAGCTGACCTGGAGTCGCCAAAGTTAAAATGGTTGACCCGACGCTGTAAACAAGCATGGACATTGTTGGTGGCCAGAACTCGGTGGTGATACCACCCCGACCAAAAGCTGATGGGTTTTTACCTGTTCTGTGGTTCTGGTGCTCAGGACCAGTTCTTGGATTCAGAGGCTCTCTGAGCTCTTTCAGGTCAGCCTGGTTGGATTTGTTGATGGCAGTCACTTCCTCCATCTACTCATGACTCATCCCACAGACTAGCTTTCTTGGCTTTTCATCATTGTTCCTCTTCCTCTTCCTGCTCGTCTGTCATCTGCTCTCTCAGATACTGTTGTCTCTTCATCCTGAATACTTCTTTCAGACACACAGTTATGTTTGTACCTCCTCTGTGAATCCTATTTGTCTTGGTGCAAAAACCAAATAAAAATCATCTGATTGTTGTGGATCTTGGATCAGACAAATACGACATCAGATCAACAACCTTTTTCCCTTTTCAGCTTGTATTTCTGCCTTTAGCAGCAATAAGTTTGAAGTTTGGTTTTCTGTGTGATTTTATCAGTACCTCATAAGAGTGTGAAGGTTTTGTTTTTGTATCTCCATTACATAGTATAATCCTAGGTTAAATTTGCTGGGACATCTGTTCCTGGGAAGATTGATAACTGTCAAATATTTCTACATTTCACTACTTGTGAATAAAAAAATAGTTTTGAAACAATTCAGTTTTTTCTTTAAGCCCATTGTTTATGTCTTTCCCTCTTTGCATAGTGTTAACACACACCTGAATGCCCCAGATCAGCAAACCACAAAAAATGTCTGCTTTTATAGATAAGCAATTTGTTTATTTATTTATTTGTGCATAAATTATGACATATTGAAAAAAAGGTATGCGTTGTTCTTCATCTGAGGTTTTTATCCATCTGATGCTAAGACCGACTACCATCAGATACGTTTTTTTTTTTTTTTTTTGTATGGCTTCAGAGAACATCATAGCACTGAGACAAAACAGTAGGACCAAAAGAGGATAGAGTTGCTCGTGACTGTAAGATGTTTTCTTGGGGAATACTTAATGGTTTAAGTACTTTGTCAACATACAGACATTGTACAGCTCTTCTACCTGTTGAAGTATCCTTGGCAGGAATAACACATGACATACGCTCAGAAGTTTGACTGTAAAGAAGAAAAGACTTTAGACCACTGATGGGGTTGAGAATAAAAAGTGTACGAGTGTGTGAACTCAGAGTGTGAGTGTTGTGCTGCTCTGCCCCCTCTTTTTCCTCTTCTGTAGATGTTTGCAGGCCAGAGCTTCCAAAGCTTCCAGAGCTTCCAGAGCTGCATGCTGACCTGCAGTCTCACCCTCTGACCACCTCCGTATCTGCTGTTCATATAGTCGTTTCTGGAGAACATCAACTAACCATGCATCAGTCATATGTACATAGAACTCTTGGTCCTCCAGCTGACAGCTAATAAATACTGGCATATCTGTCTTTTGTTGACAATATATGTGTGCCTCTCCTCTCTCTGCCCAGCTGGTCTTCAGCAGGAGGTCCCCCCATATGAGTCAGGTTCTGCTGAAGGTTTCTTCCCTCTTAAAGAGCGGTTGTCCTTGACTTTGTTTGGCATAAGGCTTTTGTCCCATTAGGGGAGTTTTTGCCTGACATTGTTTATGTAATATTTGCTCAGGCGGTGATGCTCTGGGTCTCTGGAAGCTCTTAGAGTGGATTATAATAAACACTATATAAATCAAATGGAATTGAACTGACTTGAAAGACCAAGGTTCAGTGTTGTTCTAAGTTCATGTCTTCATTGGATCTGCTCAGACTTTATTTAAGATGTATTTAAAATGCAAAAAGCCAACATATCTTTGTTGTTCATTTTTTGATTTAAAATAGTTCCAGTTGTGTTGGTCTTACTGTTGAACTTCCTCCTGTCTCCATAGGTGGCGCTCCAGACCACATTCACCACTCTGCCTTGACTAGGACCTGGTTTCTACAAATTTCCTCCTCAACAGCCAATCGGTGCTCTCTGTGCTGCTCCGACTGTTTTCTGTCAAAACTTTCCGTCTTCTGTAACCAGGTTTAGCAGATTCTCACTGATTCTGTGAGGAAAAATAGCTCTGAATGAGGTTTAAAGGTTCATCTCAATTTCGACTGAAAAATCATCCCAAACAATGCGTTTGCACATCACTATTTAACTAGAATCTCAGTTTAAAAGATTGTATTTCACTGTCTTTCTTTACCTAAATTTAGAGAATCTGAGCTTCATCGTTTGCACAGTTAACGGAAAATTTGGAATACTTCTTCCAGATTTATCTCTAACTGGGATAATAGCTGTTAAACAAAATTCAGATTAGAGTTGATCTTTTTCTTCTTATTTTTTTCATCCATCCGTCCGTCCGTCCGTCCGTCCATCATCTCAGATTTCAGAGTGCTGATTCTCAGTCTGTTGCTTCACTCTTCACACTATCATCTGCAAAAATCAGATATGAAATCCCGAGGCCAGTAAACCAGCTCCTATTTGGCTTTTGACTGCGCTTAAAAATGGTCTTCATATAAGTTATGACCACGATCAGTGACAAATCGTAGTCCTGGCAGAGTCCAGCTCCCACGTAGAATGAATCTGGAATGACTGAATGTGTCTGCCAGTGTTGTAGATTGAGTCACCAAAGTCAAGTCCTATCCAGTCTCAAGTCCAAGTCATCAATGAAAAATCCAAGTCAAGTCCAGTCCAAAAAACACAGCCGTCTGCTTCTAAACCAAATACTTCAAAGCCCATTTTAAGTGTTTCTAAGCTAACGTCTTCATGTTATCAAAGCTCATGGAAAGGTAAGGTAGGAAGGTAGCTTTAGATATGACAACCATTTTAACTGAAAAGACAACAGACTGCACGGTGGCGAGTGTCTGCTGACAAATGTCTCTTCTAAGGTTTAGGAAGTTAGTTCCAGTTTAGCATCAGTAGTCCACAGCTGCAACTCTGCATATGAGCCACAAGTTAGCAGAGTATGAAAGAAGGAAAAAAAGTGAGATTTAACTGTTGATCCTCTGTCGGCAGCCCCCACCATCTCTCCATGACTTAAAAGCCAACGCTTTCCATTCCAAATGTCCATACATCATATATGTGTACTTAACATAACTAAAAGATTCCTTGGAAGTTTAGATTTGACAGTAATTCAACAGTAGGCGGTGCTACAGTAGTCACATGTCAGTACCTGAAGAACAGCGAAATTTGACATTTACATACTTGATCTCATTTCATGTCATGATTTACTTTTCGAGATGCCCCCCAGCAACTAATCAGATTTCAGCAGTCAATATCTGCCACTGAAATGACCAGTCTTCACAAGCATAATAGTCATTATTCTTATCATTATGTAAGTCAGACAACCCAGGCAGTGAAAACTTCAAACACATTATTAATGAGAAAAAAATACTTCAGTTTTGATGTCTAGGCTCTGATCTACCAGTAATCAATCATATTTTTTATACATACTGTATGTAGACATATTGGAGGTGATGAACATGAGCTTGTATGTGGGCTGGGTAGCACTGTTTCTTCAGAGCTAGAAGGTTCCTGGTTTAAATCCCAGCTGACCTCTCTCCTGTGTGGAGTTTGATGCTCCCCTGGTGCTTGCATGGGTTTCTGCCAGTTACTTTTGTTTCCTCCCACAGTCTGGAAACATGTATGCTTGTTGATTCTTAGTTGACCCTAGGAGTGAGTGTGTGTTGTTGTTGTCTTTGTGGGGTTCTGGAATGCACTGATGACTTCTCTGGTGCATCTGTCTTTCACCTGAAGAGAGCTGGGATACGCTCCAGCAGCTCTCTGTGACTCTGAATAGGAAGATGATGATGTATGATAATGAAAGGTAATAAGGTGACGTAAAATAGATCATGGATGAAGGAACTCGAATCCCCCAACATAGAAGCAGAGTGTGCAGGCAGAACTGAGATTTTATTAAGTGACAGCTAGCTTAGCGGGCGACAAATATCAGAAAGTACATGAGAGACAAGTAGCTGTGCTCCATAAACAGACCAGGATGGAGGAATATCTGTAGAGGGGGGAAAGCGAGCATAAAGACTGCTGAGATTATCTATCTGAACTAGCTGTTGAGTGTTATGTTAAATTATCAATATTGTTATTAGCCTTTTCACTTTTTAAAAAGAATTGGGTCATGTCAGACACTGAAGTAATTATACTTGTTTTTACAGTAATTAAAGACATTTTGAAGTCAGTTTGGGCTAAGAACTTTGAGTTGACAATCAGTTTTTTCCTTCAAACTTTATTTTTATAATTTATAATAAAGTTTTTCTCCAGCTCATGTTTACATAATAAAATGCTACATATCATCAGTATTAAACCTGTTATACCTCATTATTAATCTTATCAATTAATGGTAGTTATATTTCAGATGTCTGGGCTTTTGGGTACTGGCTGATAATGAGTACTGGTCCGTTACTGTAGATTGCTGTATCTGATCAATCCTGATCATTAAGACAGATCAGATGGATTTGTGTGAAATTCAGAGCAGGTTGTTGTAAATATTTTAATGTTTCCTCTTCTGGTGACTGAACCAGCTGGTAAAGGCTCTTTTGATGTTTTTTAGTGTTTCACTTTAAAGGTGGACTTTTTTTAATACCTTTTTTGCTGTATGTGAATGTTTCCCATGTGCACATCTGGACTCACCTGAATGCCTCGTTCTGGCGCCCGTGTTGGTGTGTTCATGAAGTGTCGTGCAGTCGTTGTGTCGTGCAGTCACATGGTTGCCATTCTGATTAAATTACAAACGTCACTTTTGAAAACTTTTACAAAGATGTGCAGTTTAAGTGTGTCGGTCAGATGAGTTTGTTGTTTGTGAACACGATGAAGACGATGGACAAATGTGTGCTGTCAATAAACTCCAGACTGTGCTTTCGCTGAGTGAAGTTCATGTGATCTGTGTGTCTGGACTTCTTCTTCTACAGCTCTAAAGCATTCATGTTAGGTTCATTTTTGGTCCAAACTTGATTGATCTGAGAGCGCTGGCCATCTGTGACGGACGGGTGGCTTGTCCAATCAGAACCCACCTCCTACCCCTCACCTTAGCTAGACTTGACTCCATGTCAACACAAACCTAAACAGGATACGATGAACATTCTGCTGTATTTAATGAAAACCCATTTGAATGCACTTCTCAGATGACAGCAGTCCACAAATGACTTCAGGGTGGAGTAAATGTACCATCTAACACTGGATCTCATCAGCTCCACGCCTGTTTAATAAGAGACAACAGATCCCCAAAATGAAGTCAGATAAAAGTTTTATTTTTACACGTCAGCGCAGAAAAACCCAGCCTCTCTCACACAACAGAATAAATGTGTTGACTTTAAGGTGGGATCCTTGTCAGAAAGTCTCTAAACTCCTGAATAAAGGTGACATTTAAGGTGGAGACCCAGTCACAAAGACTTGCAAAATCCTGAATAAACATGGTGACTTCTAAAGCGGTGACCTGGAGAGAAACATCTGTAAACTCCTGAATAAAGGTGGAGATTTTACAAGGTGGAGGCCAGGTCAGAAAGTCTTTTAAATTGCTGAATAAAGGTGGAGGTTTTTTAAGGTGGAGACCCTGTCAGAAAGTCTCGTAAACCCGCCGTGTTTTACTTCCCACTGATGTTGAAGATCTCCCGGCTCTCGATAAGGATATACTCCACAATCTGGTTCTGGTACACCATGTTGAACGCCATGTTTCCTGTGTCCAGCTCGGGCCACATCAGTGTGGGACCAAAGACGATACCAATGCCTTGAGTGGACATCAGATTCTTCTTGGAGAAGGCCAGGACTCTAAACAGCAGATGAGCAGAGCACATTTCCATAATTGTTTAAAGAACAGGAATCTCAAGGGGTTCTCTGAGCAGTACCTGTGCAGGTGGCTGAAGAGCAGCTTCATGGTGTCATGGTTGGGTGGGGGCAGCTCCTGGATGAGCTTTTTCACAGTCTGAAGTTTCAGTTTGGACTCTTTTATCTCTGTAGAAATGACAGAACATTGGATTAACATGAGTACTGGAACATAAACATGCACACAGCTGCCGTTTCCTGCTTGTAAAGTCCTGTTGAAATGTGTTTGATAAAATAATTGTATTCTCAACATTAAACCTGTGGGTGTTCATAGTTCTCATTTTGAAAAATGGAAAAACCCAAACAGCCTCCAGTGACAGAATGAAGATATTAGGCCTGGTTTTACTCACTGACAGCCTCCACAAATGGCTGGAAAGAACTGAAGGGGAACAACGGCTCTGGCAGCTCACGGAAAAACAGTTTGAGGGCTCCAGTGATGACATGGATGTCCTCCCACTGACTGTGATCCAGGTCCAGGTTCTCCTCTGTGGGTTCATACAAAAGATCATGAAATATGACTTTAAGTTATGTCATTTAAAAACATTTAATCTAGATATTTTACATCTTAAAAAAGGATTCTGCGACTTCCTAGAAGACCTGCAGCAACTCGACACAGCAGCTCATGTCATGTTGTTTATCACTGAATCCTACTATGATTTTCTGCTGAGGAGTTGTTTTCCCCATGAAAACAGATTTTTTTTAAAGAATTTGATGCCTTTTTGGGTATTGTGGTAGTTCAACGTTCAACCAGTAGCCAGCCTGAGACTCTAGATCCCCAATACATTAAAGAAGATGAGTTGTGGATGTAGAGATAGAGCAAAACGAAGCCAGATGAAGAAAAAGTTTTAACCATTTCTTCCCTCAAGCATAATGAAGAACGTGAGTTCACTGACAAATTAAACCATTGAGCTTATGGACATGAGGACACAGTGAGAAGGTCAGGAATGTTGTACTCTGAACTTGACAGAGATCTGTGCAGGAAAAACATGGACTCTAACAGGTATCCATCCAGATGTCAGAAGAAAAAAGGGCAACCCAAGAGCCAATATTCTATTTGTGGGTTGAAGCTAATGTGGAGACGCCAAAAGTAGCCAGTTCCATGACTGACTTCTAGGATCTGGGTGCAAAAGCAAGTCAGTTGCGACTGACCCATATTAAAATGCCCTACTTTCAGCAGAAATACATTTATTTACAGCCTGGTTCATAAAAACCTTTTGGTCTAGCTAAATACATTTCACATCTATGATGGGTGTGTGTGCGTGTGCACAAGTCCACAGGGAATTTTCTTTTTTACGTCATATCAGATAAAATTATGTAACATTAACAAATTTATATAATTTGTTTTGATTGGAATCTGTCATAGCTAATATCTCAGTGTCATCACTTTTGCTATAGCCGTGCACTGTCCTGTCTTCTGACCGTAACGTCTGAGTTGTCAATAAAGACCTATTATTTGTACCAGGAGGCCACCCAAGTGGCTGTGGGTTGCCCTGGAAGCCTCTGAGGACAACGCTTACTTTCACAGCACTCTTTTGGGATCTCTTTTCAGTAGTGTCTCTTGAAATGAGGATATTTGGAATGATTCGATTACCATTATAGGTTAGCATAAGCTAAGCTACCCAAGCTAAAATGACTAACTGTGATTGAAATAAATCTGGGTCTGCTTGTGTGGTGCCATGTAGTCTGAGGAAAAAAAGAGGTTTTAAGGGCACTGTTTGGATAACCTATGGATTGTCCAGTCCTTCTTATAAACTCTGTGGGAGATATTGTAAACAGAGTGGTAAGAGTAAAAGAAGAGGGACTGCAGTGCTTGTTAACAACAGGTAATTGAATCCTGGACATGTGAAAGGGGCTGTGAGCACCTGGATGTTGAATGGTGCATCTCAGGTTTTGTCCATGTCGTCTACTGAGGAATATCTCAACTGCCTCTGCTGCATTTCCAGCTTTACAACAGTTTAACTTTTTTTCCTTGTTTATGTTGCACATATAACAAAATTCTCTTAAGACAATCCAATAATAATGATGCTGTAGTGGTCTTTTAGTGCCTTCTTATACTGTCTGAAAACATCCACAGCAAAATATTTTTCAAGCAAGGGATGTTGACAGAAACTGACCTTCATCAACCATGAAGCGAAGTTTCTGAATCGTAGCCAGGTTTCCACTGACCCTGTAGATCCCATCAGCTTCTAGACCTGAAAACACCGGTGTTAATTCATAGATGAATGGAATGGAAAAATTATGGTTTTAATGGTTGAGTTGTCAGAAAAACAGGCACATATCAAATATGTATGTGATACTGTCGTGTAAAAATTATAACCCTCTTTAAATTATTCTTGTGTATAAAAACATAATATTTTCTGATCATAGTAGGTCTTTATATTAGACAAATACAAAATCAGATGAGTAATAACGTAGAACTGGTCTGGGGCATTCATGTGTGTAAACACAGTGTCAAAAGGGAAAGACATCAGGAATACTCAAAGAGAAACGCCTGCTGCTGCACATCAGTCTGCAAATAGTTTGGAAATATCAGTATAAGTACATTTCAACACTATTTGCAGTTCAATATTCTGGAGTGAAAAAAGATTATTCATGAGTGGAAAATTTTCAAGAGAGTTTTCAATCTTACCAAGAGTGGACATTCCAGCAAATGTATTTACTCTGAGCTCCATCTGTCTGTTGTTGTTCATCTGAGCTTGTTCATAGACAGGCAATAACCAGGCAATAACCTTTCCAGATGCCTCTCTGCATATATGCTTACTGCTATCTTATGAGGAACATGTTGATCGGTTTTGAGAGATCATACCTCGTTTCTCAACAGCATCCAGACACATCTGAACAAACTTTGGAATGGTTGTTCCCTCCCGTTTGCAAAGAGTCAGCAGGTGGCAGCCAAAAACTCGATCTGAGACAGAAGTTTAGACAGATAGCATGTCTGTTTGATGATCAGTGTTTGACAGAGGAAAAGATTTAAGAGTTTGCATTTCGTTCATAACCCAGATGTGAAATTATTTCATTGCTCATGTCTTTGGAGGTCAGATTTTGGGAACACCAAAAACCAGTTGTACTTCACATCCTACTTCTGTTTGTTTCACTGGTTTTAATGAATATCATAAATTATATGTTAATACATTAGAAACACATCATGTCATTCTTGAAAAGCGCCAGTCAACAGTTTAGAGCAGGGGTGCAGACTCTATTTGATCCTGGGCCATATCACCAGTTCATTGATATCAAAGGGCTGATTATGTCACAACATTAAGGCTATTTGAATCTAACTACTTTTGATTGATATTTGCATAATAACTGTTTCTGTATAATTAAAAAAAACATAATTCATAACTTCTATTGGCGTGACAGGCCAATCTGCCTTCAGGCCTCGAGAAAATGACTAGATGTGCAGTATTGTCAGGGCTTTCAACAACAATGTAACTGGGAGCTTCCTGAGCCAGCTGTGGTCAGATTTCCTGCTAGTTCCCTGACTACTTTAGGTTTTAGTGTAACTACTACTGTAGTTATTTTATAGTCTTGGACTTTTTCATGCTTTTCTTGGTGGTTAATGTTAACATACTTTGCTGCTTGATCAGGATCAAATATCCAACAACAACTGTGTCTTTTGGGTACCGCCACTGTTTAAAAGTAAAGAAAATATACCAGCCTGTCTCCATTAAGCAGAAACAATTTATTTACTTCTCATTTCTTTTTAAATGTCCTTTTCTCTGGATAAACTTATTTTTTCTGACATCTTTACTCCAAACCCATTTCTTCCCCTGCTAAATTTTCCATGTGGGGATTTAAATGACCTGAGATATATGATGTGAGTGGGACACCTGTTTTAAGCTCATGCCCACTCAGAACAACTGCAACCA
>JAOWBL010019118.1:0-34857 GCA_028564865.1 Zenarchopterus dispar
TATATATATATATATATATATATATATATATATATATATATATATATATATATATAAGGACGGCTTGCTATTAGGACCTGAGGAAAACATCTGTATGGTGAGGCCTGGTTGGAGGAGATTGCTTTTCCTCAATCTGCAGTGGAGCAAAATCCATCCATGTTTTTGTGCATGTGCAACAAATATGGCCATGCTGTCATTATGTCCAGGGTTCATGCGGTTGAACAGGTGTTGTAGAATAGAGGTGAGAAGAAAAGCGACTGCCTGTGAATTAGAAGTGTGAGGGAGAGAATGAGAGCCAAGGTCAGAGAGTAATTAGGCTTTTTTTCTGTCTGACGAGGGAAACTGTCAAGCCTTGGGGATGAAAAGTGATTATATGGGGGTATGAGAGTAATTGAATTCTGTTGCAGAGCCAAGAGAAAAGATTGGAGGGCAAGGAAGGAAAAAGAGCGTGGACATGATATCGACATTAACTACCAGTTGTCGTCCGATTATTTAGAATTTAAACTCCTACAAACACGTCTCAGCAGTAATACCCAGCCATTTTGCTAATTAACCATCATTTTTCAGCGAGAGAATTATGCTTTCTTCTCACTCCGGTATATGAGCTGCATACAAATACAGGGAGGAGTGTGTGCCAGAGCATATGCAGTTCATTTTCGGTGATATGTTTTGGTTGACATATGTAATGGATGCAGAATGATGAGAAAAGTGGCACAGAGTCAGAACACATTAAAGCTAATCAGTCATGACAGAAGTGCAATTGACTGTCAGGGATTCTGTAATACAACAAGATGAAGAACTAACATTGAGTATTATGAGTAGCCGTCATCTAACGCTGCAAGGGGATGGAAGATCCATGCTTTTATGGTTTTATCTTCAGCTGCACCACTTTTAATGAAGTAATTCTTTACAGATCACCCAGAGTTGCCAGGAAATAAAAGTATCTGTGCTTTGTGATTAGCCCACCAGTTAACGGTCACGGTTATGTTCTGGGGGAAAAGAAGTTATCAGTGCAGATTAAAGATTTTGCTCCAGGCCACAGCATCTTTTAAAAATTTATAACTTTATATTTTATTGGTGATTGTGCAATGGCATCATTAAATACTTGATAAAATTTATAACAGCACACAACTTTAGTGACTGTATTTCATAAAAGTCATGGCTGCATTAGTATCTTATTAAGAGGAGATAATCATGACCTTTTTTCAAAAGCTGACACCATTTCTTGATGTCCTAATGAAATGTCTGACGTGCTTTAGGCCAAAATACCACAGGGATGCAGTACAACAGCTCCTTTTTCAAACATGTCTTGACAGCTCTGTTTATAGCAGATAGTTTTAGGGAGTGAAGTTTGAGGGGGTGGGGTCAACTGCTCTTTCACTTTACTTTTCTGAGGAAGGTCACTCTTTTGAGTCGTGTCATGCAGTTTTGTGTTACCCAGTACCAGAGTGCACCAGATGCAGCTTTATGTAAATCTGAGTGGGGTAAAGAGGAACAAATGTCTGCTGCTCTGATCTGGGTCTGCAAAACAAAGTGGCAGGGCTGCATTGTGTTAGAGTTCTGGGATACTCACTCATTTATCATTTTCATCACATGTCCCCTGATATACATCAACATCAGGTCATTTGACAGTTTGGAATTTCAAAACTCCACTCAGGGAAGTTAATTATGTCTCTTATGGATAAGCTAACATTTGTTGAAACTGAGTCAGGAGGTAAAGGCATGAATGAACTATAAAAACTCTTTGAAAAAAGCAAGAACATCCATCATCTAAAAGTAGGATTTCCCTTTTGATACAGATATAACCTCGCTTGGCTTTCAAAGAATTTTGACTATTCTTCCATAAAAAGAAAAAAAAATCCATTCATTTGTTAGATGTTTGATGTCTTTCTTATGAAGAGCTCGTTTGAAAAACTGAATCATTAAGATTTAAATCTGGCTTCTGACTTGGCAGTTCCATAATCCTTTGATTCTTCTTTTTGAGCCCATTCCTTGGTGGATTTGATGGTGTCCTGAGCATTTTTATCCCCCTCTCAGGTCTGTTTCTTTATTTAACTTTCAAACAGATGGCCTCAAATTACCTTCAAACACTCTTTCATGTGATGCAGAAATTGAAAAATCACAAACTGAAAATTGCTCCAACCTCAGGATAATGAAGCAAATTCAAAATATTACATTTCCACCGCCGTACTTCTCAAAAGACAGGTGTGGTTTCAGCTAAACATCTGTTTATCTCAAACATCTTTGACGAAACTGTTTGAGCAAAATGCGACTTTGATTTGAAGTTCCCCTTTGAATCCTCCCATGAAGTTTTAATGTGCGGCTTCTTTCTGACAGTAACCACGTGCACTGTGACACTGACAAAGAAAGCATTTAAAACGTCATCGAGTGACAACCAATCATAGATCATAGCGCTTCAGACGTGACTAGATTAGAGGCACACAACTAGATCACAAGATTGTAGACGTATTTCACAGCATCTGAAGACAGTTTTCTAGACTTCTAGACTGGCATGCAATTAAAAAAAAAAAACACTGAAATAGCTTATTACAATAATTTGGTGCTATCATAAAATAGACCCTAACTGTATGTGAAGTATATTTTTTGATCAAACACCATAAAGGAAATACTTGTGGGATCTTTCCGAGGTCTGTAAAATGTAAGATTCTGTTTTTTATGGTAGATGCCTCTAATGTACTCTTAGTGTTTTTATGGCTTGGAGTATAATTTATTCTGTAGCAATAATACATTTTCTCTCTTTCTTTTCATAAAGACGAACATTATCAGGAGGCAAATGTCCCTCATGGAGATTTATGGGGGGATTGGTAAAGGTTTTATAGGCCAGTTAATCGTAGCTCAGCCCACAGACTGTCTAAATGTGTAAATAAGACATTGATCCCTCCTCAGAGTGAACCCCTTCAATAAATATGACTAATGAATAAGTAATGAGATGAAATAGGCTTAGAGAGGAGGAATGCAGGGGGTAGGAGTGAGAGGATGAATATTGAGCACAGCAGGAAGCTGTGAGGCCCAAGTGGAAATGATGGGAGGAATGTTACAAAAGGACAAAGGGGAAGCAGTATGAAAATAAATATTCTTTCATGGGATTAGAACTGTTGACTCTATTGTTTTGCAATTCTGGGAATGTATTAAATAGTCCTTCATTCTCCCAACGAAGATTTATCCCATTGTCACTTTAAAAGTGGCAATATTCCTTGCGGTCTATGAAAATTATACGTGGGCTTCGGCTTCTTTGTCTTCACATTTCCTGCCGTTTTTCCCTTCTCTCACCCTTTCCTCCCGTCCGACCTGTGCTCCGTCAAGAATTGAAGTGATTATATGAGTGTAATTAAATCTGATGTGAAAGGCGCCCGCTTCTGCAGCAGTGCAGCGATTTCTAAAGAAGAAAGGCTCATTTGTTGCTCAACTTGTGTTTAGCCATATTAACTGGGTCTTTGGTGCATATCGCTGCATGTGTGCATGTATATCTGGTCATCAGAGTTCCTGCCTTTGTGTATTTTCCTGTGTTACAAAATCAAAAGGTTTGACATGCTATACATTTCTCCCTCTTTTATCCTCCCCTTTTTATCCTCCTCAAACTCAAATGTCCCTTGCTGGAAGAAAGACATAAACTGCATCTGATTAGTACAGGATTGCATATCTCTCTTTCATGAACCCATGTAAGAGGGTGGAGGTGGGGGTGTTCGTGATATTGCATGTTTTCTTGAGAAACATTGGAGGAGGAAGGAATGAGGTGCTAAATCTACATTTCATTGTCTGTTTTAAATGTTAATATCAGCTAATGTGACATCATCCAAATATCACATTTCCCTCGAAGCATTTACATTTCTGGAGTAAAACGTGAGTGAAGCCACAGATTAAGTCATTCAAAAGTTCACACGCCTGGAGTCTAGTTACTGAAATGAGTTTGTAGGTGTGGTTTGGAGCTGTTTCAGTTAATAAAACAACTAAAACCTTTAGATTTGGATCTAAATACACTTGATGAAGATCAGATGATCTGCATAAGGATAGAAAAGGATACCAAGTTTTCTCAAAGTGTCTAGACATTCATCAGTCTACAATTAGACAAACTGTATATAAATATAAGCTAGTTTGTATTGTGACTATCATTCCTGGAAGTGGCAATGCTAGGATTTATTTTTCCTGAAATGACCTCAAGAGACCTACTGACACTGGACATCCTACAGAGGTGAGGCAGGGAATGGTCAAAATTCCTCCTGAATGTTGTGTGGATTTTATTTAGAAATACAAACAGAGGTTAGACCAGCTATTAACTGTAAATGTTTATTTGATTTGTCCAGTAAGGACATAAAGCAAGTTTAATACTTAATGTGTTATCAGCTTAACCACCTTCTATTTCTCCACAAGAAACAACAAAACAAAACCCCCAGACAATAAGGTAAACCGAAACCCAACAGAAACTCTAGATAATGGCATCTGAAGGGTTTGTTTTATGGTTCTTATATGATGCATCTTATCTCAGCACTGCCATGGTTAAGTCTGAAGTGTTTATGAGATACTTTATGCCGACAGCAAGTCCAAGCTATTGTGCATTAACAACTCCAACGATCTCTGTCCAAAAAAAAAAAAAAAAAATCATTCAGGGTTCATGAATTTTAAAGAAAGAATCATTTAAGGGATGATATTCTGCTGCATTATTATGGCATCCCCTATAAACATAGATATTTCTCAGTGGTTTATCTCAGGCCTTTATTTTTTCCTCCTTTTGTTTAATTGACATTTTACCAAGATTTGTTGCTGTGAGGTTTACTGGTGACACATAAGAGTCTATCATCAACATAAACCAGCTCCTCCCTGACAGGCCATGACAAGGCTGTGAAAGGATCTGTTTGACTATACTTTAATTACAACAAAGATGGCCAATAAAAAAAACACATACAAAATAAATATTGCATAAAGTGAAATATGACATCTGTTGAACACACATTTGGAAACGCTGCTGACTTCAAGAGCAGAGCTTAAGTCTAAAGACACATCACACCTTTTCTTTGAAACAGGGACCTTCTCCGGGATCACTGTCACGGTCCTTAAAAGTGAAGAAATGTCTGTATGACTGCAGTGGAGCCTGAAGAGCAGGAGAAGCAGAAATGTACCTTGGTGCTTAACACTTTTTTATGAGACTGAAAGCCACAGGGAGTGCAACTTTTGCAAAATCACACATTTATGCTTTGGTAAAGAGAATTTTGCTAGAACAAAGTGAGCTACGTTATCTTGACATATCAGTCTCTGTGCAAGACGTGCACGTTACTGCAGATTTACTTCTTCCTGAAGAGCAACAAAGTATGATTATTTCACTGATAAATTTCTAAAAAAAATTAAAATAAAAATTCATCTGAGCACATTTAAATACCTATGTCTGATTGTCACTGTAGTACTTTATCATTAGTGACATTTAAATCCTGTTTACACTAAGAACTGTACAATTTATTTCGATGCTACAGCAAATGACTGATAGTTTTTGTGAGACCCCCACCCCCATATTGTACATTTGTTCATAAGATGAAATAAACAGATCACAGGCAGCATCTCTCAGGCTGAAAGAGATGTTTAGTGCAACGCCAACGTAACAGCTGACCTGTCCGATGAGGCCGATCTCTCCAGCCTACTGACTGAGTCAAACCCCAGCTTTGAGGGTGATACAGAGAGCATCTGGTGCTTCAGAGAGGTCAGTAAATCAAAGCCCCTTTGATTGGCCTGATGAGAGATCTCATGAAGCAGCGGTCATGGTTCATTGGCATGTCTTGGCTTCATAAACAACTGGAAATGCAGAGGGCCCGAGAAAGTAACATTGTGTGGGCGAGCGGTGCCAAAGGAACACCAGTAAAGCCAATTAATGGGACATAATTACCGTCAAAATCCATCAGCCCCTTCCACATCACGCTTTTGAAGGTCCAATACATGTGTCATCTTATTGACTTTCATGGTAAATACATCCAGGCTGCTCCCAAATCAGTTTGGGCAGACTCAGAACAGCTCTGTTTGACAAGCTTTAGGTAACATTTATCATTATAAAAAGCTGTTAGTGTCATGCTTTATGAGTTTTAGTAAGGCTTTTATCAATTTCACTGTCTGTTAGCATGTGGCTTACTTAGCTCTGGTCTAACATGGTACCATCAAAACAGCAGTTTTTCAAGTTTAACCCGCAGCTGCGCTCCAAGATTAAGGTGATTGATTGTAGTGTCGCAGCCAGCAGAGGTTCAGCTGATCCACAGTTAAGCTGTGTGGAAACCAGAAGTACGCTGCGATAGCCACATTAACCCTACGGAGTCAGTACAGCCTACATCAAATCAATGGGTTTACACCCAAAGTTTATTCCACATTCACCAAAATAATACTGTTAATAAGTCTAATGGTAAAAGTGAATGTGTGCTTCATAAAAATATAATAAAATTAAACAAAGACATTGCATGGGCCTTAAGAAGTGTAAATATTAACAAACATGGTTTTTAGTGGGACACACATGCCTCATTGTGTGATTTGGACTCTTAATAAAACTTAACTTCATTAAGTTTGATCAAACACACAGGACGAGAGACTTCTTGTGTTCGATTTGAATTTTCTTTTGAGAAAAATGAGATTAAGCTCATTTCAGCAGCATGTTAATTTAGTTAAGTTAGCGCCCCGTGTTTTCCTTCATGTCTTCTGTGTTTTCTTTTATTACATGATGTGCAAAGATCATGTGTACCAGCGGTCATATTTAAGGCACCTGGGAAAACACGACCCCAGCCACACAACATGAGTGGGTAGTCTGGGGTAAAGTAAAGCCTTCAACAACAACAACAACAAAAGAGGTAAACAAAAGAGTAATCTGAGGCTGGAGCGTGAGGTTTCCGACAACAAAATTCTCTCTAAACTTTGTACGCAGCGCTTGACTCATTTACGCAGTTCAATACAAAATGTTCTGTCTTATTTAAAGTATAAACAACAACGACTGACAATACCATGGCTTGGACAAAACAGTCTAATCTATATGATGACATTTACTAGCTTCTCTCTAGCTCTGCTAAAGGTTTTCAGAGCAAGACATGCAATCATCTATAATTTGGTTTACGTAGTAAGCCTGAGCTGATTTATGGAAAAATGAATGGAATAAAATTGTGACTGAGTTTTTTTACACATGTGCCACAGCTGTTACACACACACACACACACACACACACACGCTTAAAGTGTGAAAAAGGCCATTTAATAGGAGTCCTGCCAGGAAGACGATTGGTCCTTCTCGGCTCTACTGTGTTGCCTCTTATCTGGTCCTCCCCAGCAGTTTTACAGCAGCCTGAGCGTGCAGCAACACCTCACTGGCAGATATACACTGCATTTTCTTTTTACATCTAGAGTATAGGATGCAACAATCACAAATCATTTCTAATTCAGACTGACATGACATGGAGGAAGGTTGCTAATGACTTCTCTCTGCCAGAAAGCAGGGAGTTTGATTGCAGCTTTGGGAGCGCTCAGGTTAGACATGCTTCACCATTTTCTAGCAGAGCTGAGAAGGATTTTAGAGGAGGCTCTTGGTGGAGAAAAGTTGGGGTGGATTTACGCAAAGAGGTTCAAATTGCCTCTGAATATTCATATCAATTATTATATGAAGGCTCTGACTGCAGCGACGTCTTTAAAATAGCATCTCAGAAATGTCTGGGTTTCGTCAGCTCTGCTTTGACAACCCACCTCCCACTGCAGCCCACTGATGGAGACTCAGACAGCACGTGAAGTGGCTCTCAAAGGGTCTTTCTGGGAATGGAGACACGTCTTGAAAATTTAGAAAGCTCCAGAGAACAAACAGCTGGTCCTCTGACGGACTCGTTTATTGTCAGTATTACGATACTTCGCTCGGCGGTTTTCTAAAGAGCCATGTGAACATGAAAAAGAAGACATGCCCCTTTTTTATGTGTAAAATCACTAACACATCACATTTCACACATTGGAACAGAAATATGAATAATCCATTGAAGCTACATGGCTGTAAAAACACTGTGCCACCCAAGTCTGTGCGTATGTTTATTTTTCTGTGAGAAATTTGAGTGTTTAGTTGAGGAAGTTATAGTTTTTGCACAATAATGCAAATATTAGACATTATATGTTCTTCTCTAAGACTGAGTTGGACCATCAGATCTCTCTTGAGGTTTTTAATAATAGTATAAAGTGAATCTCATTGGTCTAAGTAGAATTGAATATTTTGGAAACTAAGGATCAAAAATGGATTAACAAATATTTTTAAGAACTATTTCTAGGCTAGGATTATACTTGCTATTTACAAGTTATACATGAACACATCATGGCTGCAATATAAATCCTGCATTTGTTTGGCACTTTGGTTGTGCACTTCCTCAGCAAAATATACAACATGGAGTGAGATGCAACCTCAAAATTTGAAGCCTTTCCACTAATGAGATACAACAAAAGTAAAAGAAATCTCCTACAAGCCAAGGGAGCAGATGATGATGATGATAGCGTAGGCAAAAATTAGATAACAAAAATAACTTCACAAACGTTAAGAATTGTCCCTTCCTCCTGCTTTAAATATTCATGTCTCCTCAAAAACCGTCTTTTGTCTGATCAGAGGTCGGTCGACGCCTTGAATTATTCAGCTGAATATGTCTGAAAGGAGAGAAGCGTTGGGATGAAAAAAGGTGGCGAGGAAAAGAGAGAGAGATGAGGCAAATAGAGGTTAGAGACAGAAGGCAGAACGAAAAACGTGACAAGCATGACCTCAGCGGTCGAGTCCTCAAATCTTTTCAGTGGGAGCCTGAAATATTGGACAACTTAAGGACAACAGGAAGCACCACTGTGCCCTCTGTGGGCCTATAGGGCAGCACACAACAATGCATAACAATTATCCCCACAGGAACCTGCTCCCATCGCCTGTTGCAGCTCCTCTTCAGAAATCAGAAAGAAGCTCAGTAAAAGCTTAAAAAGAGACTGTTTCCTTGGTAATTAGAGTTTAAAGCCATCCCTTTGTTTATTCTGTCTTTAAAAGGTAGATCAAGGCTGTATCCGTGTAGCCTTCAGAGTGGAAAAGGGAGAGCTCAGGAGGACTAAATATTTGTATCCTAGAGAGCAGAAATGTTTGAAAATGGGTCTAAAGTTGAGCTGAAATTGAATGTGATGCTGAATGCAAGAGTATTTCCTGAAACAGGTAGCAGAAGAGGCAACCTGCCTGAGTTGAGACAAAATGTGAGGACAAAAACATTCTGTTCTTTTTAAATATTACAACACCAGCTCTTTGGAAACTTGATGATAATATTCATGGCAGAGGTGAGGGGTACTTTTAATGGGAAATGACAAATTTGTCATAGTAGTGTAAATGAATGTAGCTTTTCAGATATGTATGGAAAGGCCTTATGGGAAATGGTGACTCAAGAGTTTTGATTGGCTCATTCCACTGGAACTTCATAATTTACTTTTTCACTGAAAAAGGACCTTGATTCTTTTTATTTTAGATTTCCTGTTCAAACATCATATCATCAAGGCTTTATTTCTAAAACTAAAGTGTTGTCAGGAGCTCAGGGATTATCTTGAATATTTTAACATCTCATTTGATACTGTTTTCACTGCAGGACTCAGATAAAAGAAAAACCACAGAGTATCGGGCTATGAAATCCAATCCCAAGCAGGAAGCTGCAGTCTCAGTCTCACACTTCTAGATGACAGTTTCATGTGTGTCAGTAGGTGAGAGCACCACGCTCTCAGAGAAAAACTGAATCAAACAACTTTGCAACAAAGGCCTCTAATCCTTCCAGTATTGTTCCCTGTTTCACAAATGTGCCGAATTTCTTCTCCATTATCCTTGTCGGTCACATAACAATCATGGGAATATTCAAATCAATTAACTCAGGTCATGTTTAAGTGCATTTTCCAGTGCTTTCATCTCATATGCAGTTAAACCCTCCTTTCCATATTTAATTGTTAAGATGATCCTCTGCAGACAATGATTTGCTTTGGGACTCGAGCCCATAAACATCACTGCAGAATGGATTACCTTCTTTGTGATCAGTAGCAACCTCATCATGACAGAACAGAGTTAGGACACTGGATTTGAACCCCAAACGCTCAAAAATCTTACAATGGCTGTATTTTTAAGTTTTATCTCTCAACATGATAATGGTTATAGTATTGATGCATGATGATGATTCCAAGTAACATGTTAATCGACTATAACAGTATTCTGTCTTTATTTTATTGCTTGTGGAGGTGGAGGATTAGAGGATGGCACTATTCAGCTGACTCCCCGACACGAGATTGCACCACTGAGACCCATCTGACACAACTTTTCCCAGTTTTATTTTTACTCTCACTTTTCCATTTTACTCTCAGTGGTATGGGGTTAGATTTTACATAAAAACATTGGAGGGTGTAGAAAACACCTATTTAAGGCTTAAATGTTTTAACAATTATGGATTTCAGTTATTGTGATTTCATATGTGCACTGTCCTAATATATAAATGTATTATATTAGCCTGAGCACTCCCTGAATTCACTGCAATGCTACTCGGTAGGTTGTTTTGTATTCACTGCATGAAATGCAGCTCAGGTTGAAATAAGGTGACTGACTCACATTCCAGAAGTTTCCACTATACTTACATTCAAAATTTCTTTTGTTGTTGCTTTAAATATTTTTGGGGTTGGGGGGCTGCCTGTACGATGAAGAGCTGTCGAGCCCTTTGTGCTGCATTTGGCTGAGCACCAAATGTAATTATATTCATGTACATTTCTGAGACTGTCTACTTACTTCCATCACATCATCAGTAAACACCTTGTGAAACCCTGTGCCACTTGTGTACTTTAGATTATGAATCTTACAAGGTTTCTCTAGACATTTTAGTTTAAACTTTCATCTGCTGAGGCTCGGGCATCGTTCACAGCTTATGCTGATATGTCTGTAATTAATCTCATGTCTGTGACTGGATAGGTTAATGTCTATATCCCATAGAGTGTGTGAGTCTCATTGCTTTTCTCTTCTGTGGATGTTAAGGCCTTTTATATGCTGCTTAGCTCAGCAAAGCATTGCTTTTGCCCCTTCTAATATCGCTGCTGTGCGCCTAACTGTAAAAAAAAGATCACACTGAAGATTACATGTACCTTATAAATAGCGTACAATTTGCTTTTTGATGTGGATACAATACAATACAATCCCTGGAAAATAACAGCCCACAAGCAGACGCATTTGCTCATGATAACACGGCAGAGCAGACAGTAGCTGCCTACCCTGTGATAGAAACTATCCATCACTGCTATCTCACCAGCTGCCATACAGGTGAGGGAAGTATATACGACTAAATGGGATGTGCTGCCTGTCCAGCAGGTAGTGATGTCAAGACACCTTTATCAGAGTATCAGACACCCCAAATGCTGTCATATTCACCTCTGCCGGTACCACCCTCTTTATGTGTTCGACTCAAACCTGAACCTCACACATGGCCACATGAATACTCGGTCACGCTGACATTACACCACAATGTCCAACACACGTATGCACACATAAGCCTGTCTGTCTTTCCCAATACTAAATAGGACTTTCTAGCCAGAATAATGGTTTCCTGGTGTTTAGACAGGACTAATCCACTTTCATGCCATGTTGCTCTGTTGCGTCAAGCCTTGTTCATCGTTCCTGCCTCATTAATGAACAGAAACATCAATTAATCTCTTTATTAATGATCCATGGACACTATATGCTAATTCACCACTCCCTCACCAATCCTCACACGGAAAGTTAACATACTGAGATCATATATATTGTATGAGTTCCTAATTAGGGCTGCTTCTATATAACTATGTGGCTTGTAGAGGTTTAACATGTGTGTGTTATTTCATATTGTTTGTCCTAGTTTCACAAATACAGTGATTCTTTTTCTCAAAAGCACAAGGTAAAGATCATGTTTACTGCATGGGCTTTATCTGATTTCTCAGCTGCATGTTTCTTTAATGAGCTCCCAAGACAAAACACTTGATGGTGAATTGTATAGCCTGCAAAATAAACCCTAATATTTACCAGAAAAAAAGGAGGCTGTCTTGCATATGTCCCTGATTGGAAAGACATCATTTCTAATAGTCAGTTTCTTCTAGTGATATTTAAAAACAATTAAATATTTTATACTGTAACTAAAACAGATGTGATCTGTGTTGAAGTGACCACACACATTTAGTACTTACAAAACAGTCTGAAGTGGAAACCTTCTGAAACATGCCACAGAATTAAAGAATGAGTAACGTACATTCATGCAGAGGCAGTTATGCCCACTTGTGATAATTGAGCTCGAGTGCTGAATTGTGTCTTGAGTATCTTGTTTTGGAGCTTTCTTTTTCACTGCAGATGAGAATGTTGGAAACAGTATGGTTGTGATTTCTAGGTATAATACATGCCATGAAATATTCTCGCAATAACAGTCATTCTCTTATGACTACTCTTATTTTTTATTTCATTTTTATTTTCTATTTCTGTCTTGGCCTAGTCTATTTTAACCAAGGGAATATGTTCAGCTGCTTGCACTATTTTGATTTTTATATCTAGATTTCATGTTCATGACAATTGTACAGGAGGTAAACTTTTACGTAAAACTGCAACTATGACTTGAAATAATGTGAAGCCAAAAGTGCATGTATGCATGCATAATTATGTGCATGTTCTTTATCGAGTAACAGCTGCAGTGCACTGCAGGCTAAAAATAAGCTGAGAAGTTTCTTTGTTAGCAGCAGCATGGTGGCAAAACATCAGCTAGACCAAGTTTAAAGATTCATCATGGCACTACAATCAAACAACACCAAAGTCCATCCGTTTCCCAACCCCTTAAATTGTAATGTTATTCAGATTTCTGCAGGCACCCTTGTGTGCACTAATTAGATTATCATGCACATCATGTAAAATTTGGGAAACCGGGTTACTAGGAACCACTTCAAACAATTATGTAATCAAGTTATGAACACTAAACAATGGTTTAAACAGTATGTGGAGTATGTAAATGTGTATTTATCCTCTTTAAAAACAAAAAATCCTGCATGTGTATCCAACACAACAGTTTTATGTTTCACATAGTCCCTTTTCCATTTAAATTTAAAAATATGCAAATCACAAGAACAGCAAGGAAAAGGTAGCCCACATATGACATCAGTAATGATATTCTGTTGATTTCGTATTTGTTAAATTCATTTAAACAAGTCCTAATGTGGCAGTGTGACAGTGACTCGGTCAATATGTATTACTTTGAACATCAAGAAACCAGCCATCAATATATACTTCAATTGCATTAAAGCTAATATCCATTGTTGTATCACAAAATCATTACTGTTTTGTTCTTGTCATTGTTATTCCTTTATGTTAACAAAGTCAGCTGTTACAAGTCAATTTGTTATGGGCTATTATGTGATTAACAAAAAAAAAAAAAAATCATGAGGACGGTCATCTGGGTGAAGTAAATAAATACAATGACAGATGATAATTATGAAGTATTTTGATGGCACTGTACTGGATCATCAAACAAACCCGGAGACATTTCCAGCAGTGAAACCTGTGGATAGTCAGTTGAGACGGTTAGAATAAAGTAGCTGTCCATGGTGCTGAATTCACAGACAGAAGCTGCTATTTCCATCTGTGATGCTGAATTATAAAATACTTTCGAGCCATGGTCACATGCAGGGTTGTGCCAATTAAGTACTGTTTTACAGACATCAATAATATTTTGTTATGATTCTGCTTACGTTGGAAGCCCTGGTAGGACAGTATGCCAATTTCTACTTTTTAATGTCAGATGTCAGCGATGTTGTCCTTTTTTTTTTTTTTTTTTTTTTGAATAGCTGTCTTCAAGAGATTTTAAACAGCATTATTTCAGCCAATATTTGTTACAGGGGCTTATCTCAGATATTAATGGGGGCCCATATGGGATTGTCTACTGATTTCATAATTACACTGTGCAAATAACCCACTTGGTCCACTTGGGTTTACTTAGGTGGTTGGCCCAATTAGGATCCAGATAAGGCACCTATTTTGGACCCATACCTATTCATAATCTATGCACTTGAGCATAACTGTTGTAAGCATTTCACATAAAGTCAACATGGAACCCATGTACAGTCCCATATAGATACCCATGTTTTAGTCTATTTATATCTCAAGTGTGCCCTGGATGCAAATGTTGACTTGGGAGGGTCAACTCTGATTTGATAGTATTGGATATATTGTTCCATGACCATGAACTCACAAATGAGGCTAAGACTACCTTCATGTATAAAGATGGTGCTATCAAATAATGTTCATTAGAACAAGAAGCATTAACCTAAAAGATAGTTTAAATAGCTACTATGACACTTACAAGGCACTCTGTAGGAAAAATTAACAGCTTCATTGTGAATTTGGGTCACCTGTGGAGGTCAGTTAGTGATGGGATGTGTCCAGCTGCAGCATGCTGGGGGACCTGGTAGAAGAGCAATGCAGTTAACATGAAACACTGTGATTATAAGTCACTAAGATATGTTTTATAATCACCATGGATTAGTTTTCTTTTACATTTTGTTTCATATCAGATACAATGCTGTGATGACATCCTGTCCTGAACTGTTAACCTAATTCTAAACATGCTGAATATCATTTCAACTGTTAAAAGATAACTTCAGAGAAATGACCAAAAAAAAAAAAAAAATTAGATTGCTTGTCATGGCTTCATGTCAGTCTGATTTATGCCTGTCAGGGCCCAGATCAATTTTATTTGTGTTTTTATAGCAGTGTATGATGAACACCCACACCAAGTACATATGAATAAAGTAAGCTTTATTCATATGTATCATCCATGCACAGTGCATGCACATATACCTGTCCCCTGACTGGTACATTAGTAAGCCTAGCATGAATCTCACTTAACCTTGTCAACTGATTCTCAAGCTGAATGGCAAAAACTGTAAAATAGTCTTGTAAGAATCATCTTGATTTATGTCACCAATGCTGCAAAATGACTTACAGAGATGGGACTGACTAAACCCTGAATATTAAAAAAAAAAAAAAGCAAAGAAACGGCAATTATTTGAAACACGGAAATGTTTTTGCATGAAAAAATCTCAATCATCACAATGATTGATACTAAATTCTGCAAATGTTGTCTCCAACATTTGAACTCACATATTTGTCATCTTTATAACCTTAAACCTGTTTTGGGCATGTATTGGGGTTACAACTTTGTTCTTTAATCCTATTATTATGATAAGTGTTTTTCTGTGAAACAAAAACTTGACATTATAGAATTGTGATAGCAATCTTTCAGTTCAATCTAACAAAAGTATCTATCTATCTATCTATCTATCTATCTATAATATATATATATATATATATATATATATATATATATATATTCCTTTATCCTTTTACTCAAAACAGAAAATTAAAAAGGTTGAACCTGTTTTGAATAGACTGAAATGTCCTTTGTAATATTCTCCTGACTTCTAGCATTTATACAATGTGTTATACATTTATACAATGTGTTATACATTTATACATCAAAGTGACTTTGATGTAATAGTTTTACCTGTGGGGGAAAAAAATCAAATAATGGTCTTGAGTGAATCATATAGCATTTACAGCATATTCTGACTCATGGTATTCCATACAGATGATATTTACTCACTCTTTACATCACTTATATGCATTTCTTTACCTGAGCTTAATAATACCAAAACCCTTGCAGGAGCATTTTAAATGACATAGGCCCACTGGTCTTTTATAAAACGATGATACTGGTCAGTGACTGAAACCCCTGCATATAATTGTTTTTTTCATCTTAGTATCCTAGTGTACTTCTGGCATTTATGAGCAGCTTAAATGTGATTCTTTTTTTTCCCCAAGATGAAAGTGAAAACATCAAACAATTGTATGGGAGAATCTTAATCAACACCAATCAATATTAAAGAAAGATGGGACTATGGGACTATGTTGACATTTTGTGAGGCAGAGAGAGAAGCCCTGCAGCATCTTTAAAGGGATGCAACAAATGCAGAAAGTTGACCTGTTTTATTCAGTCTACACGGTTCGTTGATACTGTTATGTAATACAGGACTGACACACTAAGAGAGGAGAAGGAAGTCATGTGCAGCTCAATACAGATGACACATTTATGTGGCAGAAGCCTGGAAGTAAACACTAGAGTTGACTAGGACCAAGAATGCTGCTCTGCATGGGTCTAGAAGATTAGCAAATAATTATAAAGCATGCACAACACACAGGCATGCACGTTGATGGATTCAGAGCAATTAGTGTCTTTGCTGGCTGCCGATTGTGGCAAGCAGGGTTGAAGTACACTTGAGGAGAATATCGGATAGTTTACACCATTTCTTTCCGACTTTTGCATGCAAATAACCACCTGATACTTGTGCACAACCCCCTCAGAAGGCTAATTTAGTGCCTTTCTGCTGGGAGAATTTACAAGCCCACACACGATGCACACATATGAACATGAAAACAATGAATTTTAATGATTTGCATCTTGGTTACATGATGTCCCTGTTGCAGTCACGTGAGGCCTCCTTGATCATCCTGTTAGCTGAGGTTGTTCGGCATCTCAGGGTCTTTAATGTTTCTCATCTGTGTGACAGGATAAGGGATGAAGCCACTGGCAAACAGGATTCTCTGTGTGGAAGACGGGGCTTTCAGCCAGTAACGTGCACAGGGTTGGTTTATGTTTCTCCACTGAATGCGGTGTTATTTGATAACAGCATAAAGCTGATACTATTTAGCTAAGGTGGAATGTACATGATATAATATGGGAAAAGATGTTTGCACTTCATGTGTAGTGGGGTTTTATCGTGTGCTTTGCTGATTCAAGGCTTCAGATTCATTCTGAATTCATCCATATGCAGGTGTTTGAGGTGCCACTCTTCCCTGAAGCCACGAAGACGAAGCGCGGACACAACAATATTACAGACACAACAAACTGCATGTTAACAGGTCCCTGAGAGAACTGTCTGAATAAATCCAGATTCCAAGGATGGAACGTCAACAAACACACCCTTGAAAAAATTCAGATTTAAAAGAAAAGAAGGGCTCAAGCAGAGGAAAGTGGCAGAACATCCAGGATCCTAATGGCATGTGGCATACATTTCTTGCTCTTCACATTTCTGCTGCCTCTTAACTACCTGGTATATTTAGAAATTTGATGAAATGGAGAGAAACATTGTGTTCTTTTTTTAATGTCACTGGCGGCATGTGTAATTGTACTTTGTATGTTTTACATGTGTGATGTAACACAAATAAGACAAAATTAGACAAAAAAAATCTCCTAGTCTTTAAAGAAAAAAAAACTGTTATTACCCAGATTTGGAGCTCTTCATCTTAGGCAGTTATTGTTACGGATCTGTTTCCTGCGGGCTAATGTAGCAAAACAGTTGCTGCAATATAGCTGCATGAAAAGCACACATCTGTGAAGAAAGAAATATCTTACAGCATTACTTGGAGAACCACAATGAGGGCTAAAACTGAGAGCTTGTTTACTTCATAACTAACTGAGTGTTTCATCTGCAAGATGACGGCCTTAAATCCTTCTTTTCATATTCAGCCCAAAGCCTGGTAGCTCCAGAGCACAGTTTCTGCACACAGTGACATACTCCTTGAACATTTGTCCATATAAATTATAGAGTTATGTCCTCCTTTTTGAGCTGGGTTGCCTGGGGCATTTAGCTTAGGGATCAGCATGGTTCAGGAATGGAGATGGGAAGATTTAAGAAATGTGAGGCTTGTGGGAAAGCATGCTGTGGGCCAGCAGAGCAGATTTTGCTTATTAAATTCCAGGTTCTCTTTTTACTGTTTGTGTTCATATGCAAAGAAAAATACACTCTTTCAAGTTTAAGGTTTTACAGGCCAGAATGCAATTACCTGGTCCTTACCATGTCTTTATTGTAGATGAACAAAACCAAATATTGCATAGTCATGTGTTAAAGTTAGTCCCCACTCATTTTTTAATCCTGTTATTCTTTGATAAGAAAATATATGTTTGCAATAATCACTATTTTGTGACATTAAAATAATACTGCACTAAAGGCACAAATGCCATTCTACGTATGTAAAGTTATTTTATTGCATTTTCTGGCAGTGTTTGTTTTTAAGATCTCAGTTATCAGGGAAATTTCCACCTCCTCACTTTTTATACTGAGCCACATAGAAGTCTACTTGAATATTCTTATGAAAAGATGCAAAGAGAGGAGGATTTTCCTTTCATCTCTTAGGCGGAAAAATCTGTAGATTTGCATTAATGTGCTTGATTTATATTGCAAAATACAAGAGGCAACACCTGACAAATATTGTCTTATTTATGGCCAAAGAAAATCTGCGTAGAGATACAGCAAATTTAAATGGTAAAATCCAGCTGATTCCCAATGTTTTTTCCTCTTTAATAAATGAAAGGGCACTCATTGGACTCCCACAGCTCAAAAGACTTACAAAACCTCCTGGGGTTTAATTTGTGTTTGAATGTGTGTCTGTGCGCGTAGTTTTGGCGACCCTGATGGGTGAAAAGAAAACCATCAACTCAAAACACTTTTTCAAAATGCTGTCTTTTATCTCCAAATGCACAAAATGAAAGTGCATATATGCACACTTTCACATTAAAAATGAATGGATGAGGGGGCTATTTGGTTACTATGGCAACCCTGTGAAGGTCGCTGAAGAATGTAACTGCACTGTGGAGACGAGAGAGGGAGGAATGTGAGGAAACAAGGAAATAAAAAAGAGAGTACAGTTCCCCCAAAGACCTTCTATCTCAACTTAAGATCCAAACAACCACAAAAAAAACCACAAAAAAAAAAAAAACAGAGAAAGCAAAGTAAACCAGCACAGGCAAGGAAGAAACAAAAGCATCAATAAATCAAGCCAATCTAGAGAGCTGATGTAGAAGAAAAGAAACAGGATTATAAGGGAAACTATTTATTTCAAGGCCCAGCGCTTGATGGTGAAATTGGAGATCTGGAAAGTCATTAGGAATGAAAACACCAGGAAGAAGCAGAATCTACCAATTATTGTGGGAGTTTACCACTCCCTGCTGCTGAATATGCTGTAACCTTGATGCGTGATTGGCTGGCTCCAGTTCAATGAGAGTGACAGGCTTGTGGAGCCGCATCAGGTGCCAGCTGAAGAAATGACGTTGCCTTGGCGATGGGGGCTAACAACGAGACGTAGAAATGCTTGACGAGTAAACAACCAGGAGACAAGCACACAAGATGGATGGTGAGGTTCCCGCTGCGCACGTCAATACTGCAACACATGAAACTACAAAAACTTCATTCAAAACAAAGCACATTTTGACTTTCTTTACACGTAAAAGGTGATGTAGATAAAAAATCCTAAAGTAGACCTATCACTTCTGATTTAATGTAGTTAACGTTTCTTTTAAAGGTCTTATAATATGGCAAGTTTTTGATAAATATTTTTCTGAGAAAGCAAAGGAAAGTGAGGATGAGCTGCTTTCGGCTCCAAACATTATCAAGTGTGGCAGCAGACCGCTAACTGACATGCTGAGACCAGTAAGCTGCACATATGTTCCCGGACTTATTGCTGAGTTCCTCTTCTAGTTGAGCCACATGCTTTCTTTGAAGTCTTTGTGATGAATAATTACACTGAATGAAAGATGCTGCCCTCTCTGCAGCCGCGTCTACTACACCTGCACCATCACTGGTTGGATGAGTTCCTCCCGTGGGAGAAAACAGATGTGAAATTGATTCTTTGGTAAATGAAAAGAAAAAAAAACAATTTTTCAGCACATCAATGTTCACCTTTGATGTGAAAAGATTATTTACAGGATAATGATGATATAAATGCTGGGAGATGAAAATAACTCCACCTTCAGGGTATTTTCACAAGCAAATGCAGAAAATCATCCTGTATGTGCAGAAACAGTTTAGAATATCTAAATGAAGTCTTCTGTTGCTTGTTTACTGGCATAATTTAGCTGGAAATAAACATGAACATCTTAATATTTTAAGACATATACTCACCAGTGACTTTATGAGGTACCTGGTGTACCCAGTAAAGTGGCTGGTGAGTGAAAATTAAATTTTAATGGCAGTACATCAAATAATATTTTTAATAAGTAGCTGGTAGAGTGCTAAACATGACTTTCAAGACATATCTTTTTTATTGATCCACCAACATACCAACTCAAACTCAAACATACACATTTGAACTTGCAGGACTGCTAGCATTTGCCGCTCTGGTGACGCCTGGTAGTTACAAACATGTCAAGAGAGGGAATGTGTCTCCTTGTGTGAACTGTTGTTTTCTGTGCATGTGTGTGTGTGTGTACTTGTTTGTATGAGGACTTAGCATAGATGCTGTCAAGCCCCATGGCTAGTCTGTCATATCCATGCCAAACACCCACCCAGCAGCTGGTGCCTCATCCTCATCATCCAAATCCCCCTGCTGAAGCACACACAAACACACACACAAAGACAAACACAAACTCTTTTTCTTTTTTCCTCCTTTTTTACAATTTCTTCTTTTTTCTTCCTCCTTTCATCATGAAATCCACCCATCTTCTATTCACTTTGATGTTTCCTGCCAGTTGCTTAATTTAGTTATACATACATACAGATATATAAATGTACCCATACAGTTGCTATATGTCTGTGTCTGCGCGTGTAGTGTGCATACACACATGTGTGACCATGCATGTGTGGAAGTCCTCAAGGATGGCACAGGGCCTGGAGCTCCAGTCTGCCCATTAAGTTGATCAGGGACTGGAAACATGGTTATGGGCCTGTAATGTGGGCTCTGAACAGCTCAGATAAAACAGCTTCCTCCCTGCAAGTCTTTGCATCCCAGCGCTGGTTTGGCCACAATTATTATCTGTCTCTCTCATGCAAATCACCACCTTGAGAAACCTGCACATCTCCAGGGCTTTTTCTGACCTTGATGCTAAGTAAGATTGCTCTTTTTGGGAATTCTTATTTCCTTGGATGCAAAAAGTTAATTGCACAGCTCCCATGTTACTTAAACTGAGAAATTCCTGTTATGATTTTGCAGTGGTATCTTCCCCACTGAGGACCACCAAGCACCTAAATAGCCCTACAATTATTTGCTCATTGCCCACCACACAATACTGCCCCACAATGGTTTGGCAAGCTTTTGTTAGATACATAAATCCTCACAGATGTCCTCCAATGTCAAGTGTTTTTATATAGAAGATATTTTAAAATATAAAGAGAAATATTCATTCTTGGTGATCCAAAGAGGTCTGGATTTGCTAACCAATATAATAATCAAATCTTTGCTAACTTTATACCATGGTTTTTTTTTTCAGTACCCAAAAATACCTAAAGATTATCAATTAGCAACAGACTTAGGATGCTGCTACAAAAGCACATTTCTAAACATATGCTCTCAAATAGGAGTATGAACTTCAGACTTAGTTGACCTTAGATAAAGCCACAAGGTTGAACTATTTTTGAGTGGGCGGTCCTTGCAAACTTTCAAAGTGAATTTTTTATAATATTTTCTCTCCTTCCCTGAGTGATGAAGATGGGGTTATCTGTAGCAATGACCATGAACTGCCACTGAAGCCTGAAAGAACATGAATCATGAATAGCAACAACTAAAATGAGCTTTCCCTGAATGGTAGTGTTCTCACTCACTGAAAGTGGATGAGATGCTCAGAGCTCCCAAACGGGGTCAGACCAGAACCCTGCTCCTCCACGTGGAGGTGTCTCAGGCAACCGATGGGAAAACTTCATCTGCTGAATTCAAGGGTGTTCATGCTGGTTTCGTGGTGACTAATTAAGTGTTAATTAAGGAAAAGTGACTGTTTCTGATATACTGAAAGTCATTACAATTGAAAATTAATTTTTTAGGGCTTTTTGCTCATTTTGTGTAGCACTTGTGTAATGTAATGAAACAGACCCACTTGTTTAGAAGTCAGGCTCCAACTCCATGGGATGATTGGTATGTTTGACCTTGGAGTTTGTGGTGTGACTGCTGGAGACGAGTCTGGGATAAGATCTGCTTATTTATTATTCAATTAGAGATCACAAAGGTCATGGCAGATCATTACCCATAGAGGTGATTTCACGGGATGAAAACAAATACAAACAGAAAGACAGAAGAGATTAAAATAACGAGAACGACAGAAACAAATCCACCGATTGGGTGACTGATATCTTGTTTCGTTACTCTGTCTGCCCTTATTTGGAAATAACCATTTCTAATTACAGTATCCTGTTGAGTTTCCCGCTGTAACATCCAGATTGGCTTTTGTCGATGACTTTTTCCCATTAAGTCACAACACTGGCAAAGCTCGACAGGGAATGCATCAAGCTCTGCAGAGCAATTTAGAAAGAGGACTTAAGTGATCCATGCTCTTTGAGCAGACTGGGAAGAGCTCCCTAAGACAGAAATAACCTCAGCTCAGCAATAACAACGGCTCAAGCCCACAATATTTCTTGTTGCACATAAAATCAGGCGAATTTTCCTGAGCTGTAGCCTTTGGACTGCAACAACAATACAAACTTCAATAGACTTATGTGCAATTGATTTTCCTAGGCCATCAAATGTTGAGTACAGAGAGATAATGAAATGGTGCACACACACACATATGCAACCATTCACACCTGGAGTGTCCTGTGTCATGAGAGCAGAAGAGGACAGAGGCTCATTAAAATTTCCATGAGGATAACTGATATTTTCTGCTACAAACACCAAAATAAAATCTTGTTTCTTTGTTGACAAATAGGGGCATTCAATTCAAAAAGTAAAATGATCTGACAAGATGATAAACAAGCCAGGTATGTTGTTATTTACAAAAAAAACTGAAAAACTAAAGTACACTCTATTACCTCTACAGAAGCTTGTATGAGGGGATAAATCAAAATAATAATGATTTTAAAAAAATAAACATCTGGCCCTTACAAAGTCAGAAAATTAGGTTAATGCAATCTCAAATGTATAACAGTTACGACAGATTACATTGTGTTATTATACATTTGAAAACACACACTTAAGTGCACTTAATGACTCAACAGAGTGCAGAAGCGCTTTTAGCAACATGTTTTCAGCATGATTTCAGTCTCTAACGTTGTTATGGAGGAATGTTGACCCACTCTTCTTTAAAATGTGGCTCAAGTTATTTTCACTTTGCAGGGTTTTGTTTAGTGAGGGCTTCCTGCAGCTCTCCCAACCTTAACAGAGCCGTGCAATAAAAATATTGCACATATCCCACAGAAAATAACTAACTCACTATATATATATATATGTATGTGTGTGTGTGTGTGTGTGTGTGTGTGTGTGTGTGTGTGTGTGTGTGTGTGTGTGTATGTATGTATGTATGTATGCACATATGTATGTATGTATGTATGTAGTTTGTAGCATTTCTTGTTCCAAGTTTTTTTTTTTTAAATATCCTAAAACATAACTGTTTACCTTCATATAAAATGTATCATATCTGGATTATTCTGGTTCTCAGTTAACTACATAAGTTGTTAATGAAATTGTCTTTGTTCTAGACCTGCAGAGGAACTTTGTCTGAAACAAGCGTGGGAGAACAATCCAGAAATAACACGCAAGAGTTCTGTACTTTAGCAATGCCAAAGTTCACATAGCAACACATTGTTTTTCCTCTCAATGATATCTGACTTAAGTTAACGTAGGTCAGCACACCATCTCCACAATATTGTCTGATATTTGATTTCCTGGCTCAGTCAAAGCACTCGTCTGATTTAAATTATCTGCTATTAGTCAGTTTTCATTGGGTGGTGACATTGATGTCTGCATAACAGCTGGTCTAGGTTTTGTATCACTGAAAAATATGCTTAATCCATATATATTAAAACGGAAAAAGATGTCATATTTGGATGGGAGGCAAGTATAGAGAGCCCTTTATTCTCATCTGTGATGCTGCTGAAAATATTCAAGAACATGGCAGCAGAGACAGATTGGTGTGAAAATTTCTAATGAAGGTTTTGATTGCAGTCAACATGCCACTTGCCATTGCAAGTCCCTGCAGACTGCCTTGATTGCTAATCTTGACCTTTTTGTAGAAATATTTTTGGGCTTAATGAACCTTTTAAGACAGTGGGTGGACAGGAAGGGGGGAGCGGTTGAGCCCAATGTTCAATAAGGAGGTTATCATATATTTCAAACATTAAAAATAAGCCATTTTTTCCCAAGCATTACATCATTCTGTCAAGTTCTTCTTGCCTCAGAATGAACTTTGTCAACCTTAAACTCTGCGCTGCATGGACATATCAGTTCAAATCCTTCACATCTCATGTTTGTTTTAATGCCTCCCTGTTTGCAATTAAACGGATTATCTGTGCACAGTTAATGAGCATCTTTTTGCGCTTCGAAACACCTTGACATGGCATCAGTGTTGATAAGCAGCCCAATTACCAGCAAGCTGGGTCAGAAGTTGAGTCAACCATCAAGACATTTAAAAGAGAAAATCCTCCATAAGTCTCTGAACAGAAATAATGACTGCCATGCTCTTGCCAGAGGGATAATTAAACTTGAAGACAGTGTGAAACCAGTTCCTTCTGTTGTCTGTGTCTTCTCTTTCTCTGTTTTCTGTCTGTGCTGAAATGAATCTGAGACACTGGAGGACAAGATGCACAGCCTGGGAATGGATTATTGACATGGCGTAAACTGTGTCACGCAGGACCTGCAGTCTGGAGTCGGGCTGATGAAGACTAGTCTATTGGCTCCACTATAGGGAGCCCCACTTAGTGCCAGTCGTTCAGGAAAAGCCGGACTGGCAAATATTGGCCTTGTTCAGTCTTTTTTCTTTCTGATTTCTCTCTCTCATTCATCTTTCTTTGTCCAGCTCGCACACATGTAAAGCACACCAATCCATCTAACTGCCAAGAATCAAGGATGCTCCTTCGCTTGCTAGACTTGGAAGACTAATGCACTCTGGTGTACACAGTGTTTGTGTATCTGGATGTGTGCTTCTTTCACACAAGCACTTGGCCTTTTCAGACTCAACTGGTCTGGCTGCTGTATGACAAAAAAGCTAATTTGCTCCTCCAGAATACTTTACCCAGGCGCCATGCAACCCTGGCATCCTGCCACCATCTGGCCTATTATATTAGAATATCTTTCCAAGCATGCCACAATAACACATTTACAACCAATGAGTGTGAGGCGTTCTGTCCCAAATTAGCCGTGACTTGCTTTTCAAAGGGTCATAAATAGCTGTGAATGTTTCATAAACAACCCAAAGACGCTGCATAATAATGCACGGATGCTGTTTAACTGGATCTGTACAGCATGTAGCACCAAAGCCGCATGCATTCTGGAGGCTTTATCAGACTGAATTTGCAAGATAATGGACTTTCATTGTCATTGTATCTTTAGCAAAACCATATCTCTGGAAATCACTTTAATTTATCTTCAGATGCACACCAGATTAGTTTTCAAGTGTTTGAACATGTGCGTATTCTGCTTATTTTCCACAGCAATGTGTGGCATGGTGCGTGTCTGCATGTGAGAAATATTAGATATAATGGCAAATGTGTCACTCCCCTTAGAGCAGCACGCTCAATGCAGCCATCACTGAAATAATTTAGAGACACATTAAAACAAACAATGACAACGTGCGTCCCCGGCAGCTCTGAAGGAATTGTCGTGGAGTATTACAACTCTGGAGGATTTAGGAACTTCCACAAGGCCCGGTTGTCATTTTACTGCACAGTATAAGTCAGACACATGGTGGATTGTTGTTAGTGTTGCTGCTGGGAGCAAACTGAGGAGACGGAGTGTTATGCTGTGAGCGTTCACACAGTTCACAAAATGTATGCAAGAAAAAAAAAAACAATAGGCGCTGGTAATTTTATTTCTGAGTTTAGAATTTTTGTAAAACTTTGACAAATGTTAATGACTCAGAGGAGTGTGCCAATAATGCATGCATTTCTTTTCATAATCTCGAGAGAATGGTGGCATGTGAGGCAAAAAGCTGGTGCTAGAAAGTAATGAAAATACTGCTGCATCCAGCACAACAAGTCTCAGAGGTAACTCCAGGTAAAATCTGCCAATTGGTGCAGATTTTCCAAAGGCTTTTTCTTTTTTAGAATGCAACCCAAAGTTTGTTCAAACTTACCCTGAGTCCTCAAGTTTAGCCCATCTCCATCACTGCTAACATGGATGCCACTAGAGCAGTTCAGGTGTAAAAATGGGTCCAGTCAGAAATTACTTTGCTTTGTGAAGGAAGCAGAGTTGGTGGATTTCTCACATTTTTGCTCTCACTCTCAAACTCTTGGGGAGAAAAAGCATTTCACTGCTTTTAATATTTCCAAATACTAGAGAGACGACATAGCTTTTCTACAAGGAGAGGCTCAAACTCTCTTGAATTTCTTACCCCCTAACCTGTATGTCTGTCCATTTTCTTGTCCATCTTTCCAGACGCAGTGGAATACTTTTGTCGAGAGCAAAGCTTGTGCTTTGGCAGAAGGTCATTTGTGTTTGGCTTCGGATTTTGTTTTATCTGCCTGAGACAAAAGGGGAGCAAAGAACACTTCCATTTATGGATTCCACTCACAGCCAGACATGAGTGGTCCTCTGTGGGCAGAAGCTCACATCTGGCAGGTGCTTTTTATGAGAGCAGTTAACATTGGATCAGGGAGGCTTTAACGCAAAACACATACACAAGCACAAAGGCTTGAGCTCCAGCAAACAGAAGATGCACACTCCACCAGCAAGTCCAATATTTGGAGTCGTTGGCCGGTTGTTTTGTTTCACAACCTTAGTCTTCAAGTAACTTTTTTTTCCCTTTTCTTCTTTGATCTTTCCAGGCTAATCAGTGTTATTTTCATCCACAATGAGTTTGCACAAAATGTTTCAGTATGATCTGTGCTGGGATGGAATTCAATCAGTATTTTAAAAAAAAAAAAGATTGATTTAAAAAAATTTAAATATGGTCTTTTGAAGTGCCTGAGAGGGAGGAATCTAAAGTATTGTTTAAGACCTATTCAAAGATCTCTTTTTGAGGCCCCTTATCCAGTTCAGCTGTATTTCGACTCTTGGTCTATCAAACCATTTCACTGACCCCTGCTTCCTGTTTGGTCTAGTTTCTGTCTTCTATGATTGACTTTGTGTCAAAAATGTAAGGTTTACTATAAAAACATAGAAGTTGGAGGCATTTAAAAATTTTTTTTTTTTAAAAAGCAGGCGCTTAAGGTAGATGCCTTAAGTGCCGGTGCTGCTCAGGAAACACCCCAAAGAGGATTTGTGTATCAGCAATGAGAGGTGAATGGGTGATCGATCTCTGCAGTAACTATCAAAACATTTACATCAAGTCAGGTTGCACAGTATAGCGGTTCATCGTTGTACATTTGCTTTTTCAAATAGCCCACAGTGTCTTATTAACATACTATTAATAGCACTTTTTAAAAAATTCCTTTTTACATCGCAGCAAAGGCATTTTCATCCATGTCTAGTAGGTTCCAGTAAATGAGTGGGTCCACGCTTTATAGGATCGATGCTTTATTAACATTTAAATCACACGTGAATGTCCAAACATTCTCTAGGTATAGGCTTTTACAAAATTATTTATGTTTTCTGCTCAATGGCTGGGGTGAGGGTATTACTTATCAGAGAAAAGCTAGACTCTGGGTTTCTAATTTCTAATATATTCTAATGGTTTACAGCATGCTGACCTTGCTGAGCAAAGGGTGTAAAGAGCCCCCCAAATAATAAATGTTCTATCAAAAGAGTTAGCTGACAGGGAACTATTCCCAGGCCATATTTTTTCTGCTAATAGAAAAGCAGATAGTCAGGGGGGAAGGCGTTTTACAAACCTATGTTATAAACATGACTTAAATCATTCGTTATGTGGAGGCCGAGTTACAAGTTACTCTCCAAGCATAACCTCTAACCTTTCAGGTTCAAAGGTGAACCTGAAGGCCAAAGAACAAGTGCTTAGTGTCACATCCTCTTTAGAGTTCCTTCAGCATGTTCTGTGAATGTGATAAAAAGAAAAACGGTCAGATTTGACTGGGTTTTCTTGTGAAGTTATCCAGAAAGCTGAACCACATTATATTTAAAAACTGCTGCCATCCTCTTTGGATTGACGATGGAAGATAATATCCCAGTCACATACCTTAAAAAAAAAGGCTTTTGAGAAAGTTGTCAAATATTTTTGACATAGTTTAGTGGAAGCAGTGTCATTACATTTGTCATGTGTCAGGAAATCCAGGACCCAAACACAGGAGATGTGGACAGCAGGAGAGCAAACAAAAAGTCCTTTAATGAAAGAAAAGAGCTACACCAACAGGAATCCAACAAAAACTCAAAATATGCCCACTGCAGGAATAAACCACAGCCAAAAAAAGAAAAGAAAAGAAAAAAACACGACAAACCAGCAGGGAGGAAGGGAAAGACAAGACATACTAACAAGACTGAGGGGACACAGGTGCAAACAATCAGGAGCAAGGGAAGTGTACCTATAACTAAACACAGGGACACAGACTTTCAAAAAAAAAAAAAAAACAGGAAAACCAAAACCATCACAAAATTAACATTTATAAGAAAAGGGACAAAAACTTTAGTTAAGACCCTTTGTATAATAACCGCTAGTTTTGCTAATGTAATAGGTACAAATACTGTGAAACATTTAAAAAACACTATGCTATACTATTAACATTATAATTATGATTTATTTTGTAATTCAGCAGTTTTTGATGTTATGAGTTTAAAATTAAATATTGTAAAATGTTTCACAAAGATAAAATCTCTCTAGAAAGATGCTAAAACGTCTAGTAGGGAAGTTGAGAAAAACAATGTAAGCATCCACACACACACACACACACACACACAAATGCAAGTACACATATGGAGCTACTCAGTTGTAGTAATGAAAGTGGGTTTACGGGGGGCAGCCCATCTCCTACACCTCGCACTCGTCTGTCAGGCTCATTATAGTGGATTGGGAGTGGAGTCCTTGGTGTGACGGAACCAAAGTCAACCCGGCCAGCTCCCCTCAGCTCTCTGCCCCGCTCACTGCACTGGCCGACCAGCACAGACATCACGCCTTTTCATCCAAACCATGCATCCTTCAGGGACCTGAGATGGGTCAGACTCCATCTGAACATTTCTGAGGGACTGAAATGCATCTGAGTTCCTGACAAAAAGCTCATTTCAGGTCCACCAACTGTTTCCCTGTGGGGATGCCCACAGCGGTTAGAGTTCAGCCCTCTTTTAATGCTTTGACACCAGAAATGGAACAAAAAAATGAAATAAACAGGGATCATACTTGACAAGGTCAATGTTTCACAAACATGTCAGATGGTTCTTTTATGTAATAATACACTGGTAAATGTACACATTAAACTATGTAGTACCTCAATTTAAGTTTTAGTATATAAACTAATCTATACTGAGCATGCAGTATAGTTCAAGTCTCATTATCCTGCTTGGCTAAATTCGGATCATCTAAGTGCAAGAAATGGATATTTTAAGTACAGCTCCACTCTGATTCAGTCAGTTTTGAACACAAGATACAAAAAAATACAAAACTAGCAAAAATAATAAGAAGACATTGCCAGAACCTTTAAAACTTAACAATGATGAGATTAACAATCCTGGATGAGATAAGAATGTAAGATGAAACAACAGAAATTCAAACCTAATCTGGACATTCATCCAAGATTGTTGATCAACATTTCAGCTCAGGTTAATGCTGTATCCTGGAGTTAAAGATGAATGGGGTTGCCCTACTTTTCCTTCCATGTTTGGCTCAATTTTGTTCTTCCAGTAGCTGCAGCAAGAAAAGGGATTCATTAACATCTTGTATACGAGTCTTTTATGTGCACACCAGAGGAGAAAATGAACTGTGGCACATGACAATATGCTGTTGAATCCAAAGGCATCTGTTCATTTCAACAAGAATTTAAGTCATCCATCACCCAGTGTAAGACGACATTGATGCACTGACAGGAAACAGATCTAGGAAATGTGCTGCATTGTATCAGCATATCTCATTGTTTAATTGTGGTTGACTGGGAGGATGGTGGAGATCATGGAAGCTGGCCATCACTGTAGGGATTAACAATAAATCCTTTTTCATGACTCAACTACTTATAACATTCCCTCTCCCTTTAAAACAGACTCTCCTAGCAGCTTTCCTCTGCCTTTTCCTTTATAGCCTGCTCAGACTCCAGTTCCCCATCTCTGCTACCTCCTTTCTGAAAACCAGCAGCGTACTTGGAAAACAGACTGCACTCTAATTGCCAATGTAATGATGCAATCCACTCATTTCACCTGCGTAATTAAAACCACAGCTGCCATCTCGTGCTCTCATCTCATTTTCAGAGCCTCACATGTACCCACTCATACAATTACGGGAGGTGGCACATTCTTATGACTTCACATCACGTATGTTCTCTATAAATGTTCAGCCCATCCTTTTCTCTGCTGTCCCCCTTCACAATTTATTTCCCCTACAAAATCTGGGCCTGGTCAAGCTGGAATGATAAGATGAGCTTTCAGAAATACCCGTCTCAAAATATGTTTCTTAGTAAACTAAACTTGTTCATATAGAGTGCCAGTCAAAAGTTTGGACACACTCTCCCAATTTAGCATCCCTTTTTAAGTAGTACTTAGAAACCAAAGATGCTGCCAGGTTGACTTGTGCATGTTCCTGTACTCAGAAAAGAGTTTTACAATAAACTATCTTGGCTAGAAATATTGTGTGTTGCTGGAGGAGAACCCCATATCTAGTTCTGCTAGATACTCATATTTACATTTAGTGAGCTACTGATCAGTGGAATAATTTCTCATTTCAGCACAGACTGTAATGGAAACCCTAGAAGATGGTTATTGTGTGCGTGTTTGTCTCACATGTGACTCTTGACAAGCAGACTTGAAAAAATCCTTAAACATTCAGGAATCATTGCTCCATCTTTTCCTTCCAGCTTCTTCCTTCGGGGATCGCCACAGCAAGTCATCCATCTCCATCCAACCCTGTCCTCTGCATCCTCTTCTCTCACACCGACCATCCTCATGTCCTCTTTCAAATACAACACTGTTCAGATTAATGCACTGCAAACTTTTCATGTTGAAATATCAGCTTTATTTTAATCTGATTTGATATTTAATGATTTTTAGGAATGTTGTCCTGCTCTTATGGTCTGTACTATCACCCCCCCCCCCCCCCCCCCCCCCCCCCCCCCCCCCCCCCCCAAAAAAACAATTTAGTTTATACTATGATCACCAATTAGTCTTAGTTGTCAGGACTGTAACCAGGATGAAAATCGGGATGGTGAGCAGATGATTTTCAACAGCACATTAAGGGTTGCTATTCAACTGATAGTTTAAAGAAAGTATCGCATTTGAATTCACACATAATTATTCCACTTGTCGCTCTCTCTCAGATTTGTTAAATAAAAAGATGATACTGACTCTGCTGGTTTGTGAGGCAACAGAAAAGCTTTGGCAACAACACCTTTTTGTCTGATGTACTCCTCTGTTCTTCCAGTCCTGGGGCACTACGGATGTCTTCCTAAAAGGACTTCTCCTGTGTCGTACTAATTACTTCCTGCTGCCTTTTTCTTGTTCTTATATCAAAGCTTCTTTACAGAATGCTGTTGACAAAGCACATTTTTCGGATATTAACTTTTGCTTTTGTTTTTCTAGCTATTTTCTTCCGCTCTATCTCCTCTTTATTGTCACTAATCTTTTGAGAAGAGTAATATACTGTTTGTGGAGGATGAATGGCGGTGAGGGTGAAAAGGTTTAATTCCAGTTGCAAAAGCCGGCGTCTGTTATTCCAGCCATTGTGCCATTGTTCATTATTAAAGTCGAGGTTGAGTGGTTCACTTAAGAGTGCCCAACCTAATGCAACCTTTGAATTGACCTGCTATTTTCCTTTTTTTTTCATCTATTCTGTTTCCACTATTTTTTTATTCTTTTGCTACTTAAGACACGTCTGTATTAGCTCTCATATTAGCATAAATAGAAATCAGTCATTTGTATACAGTCTGAAGAGCAGATTATGTTCAGATCTTAATGTCACTTCTTAAGTCATGTGTAGGAGAGTCTTGGAGGGTTCTTGACAGGAGCATTTTTATGTAAAAAGGGGATTTATATTACCTGCCAAACCATTAGTATGGATTAACTATATACAAACATTTAATGTTACAGAATATTCAAAATCCTCTCAATTAACCATAAAAACTTTTTAAAGTTGTTCATGATTCATGAAACTGTTCATATTTATAAGACAACTATAGACAGTATATAATATATAAAATTGTCAATAATCGATTGATTTGATTGCAATCACATAGATGTATCTCAGCCTGTTCTCATAATAGAAGCTTTGTTGTTCTCTAAAAGAATACAGGCTTGAAAATGTTACAATCTCCATGTTTTTCTTACCAAGTAACTTGCAGACATGGACCTTACATCTCACTATATGTAATGATGTGAACATTTAGTATATTTCAAGTTTCTACTGCAGAATTAAAAACTCATGTTAGAAGAGATATCCAACATCTTGATAGATCAGACCCCCATCTAGAAAGATATATGATCTGTGGTCGTCCTCATCCAAGATGGCATCACCAACTACTATTTATAAAACCGCCTTTGCACGCAGTTGGTTAGCACAATGACCAATCAAAGCAAGAAACAAGGCAAAATATTCAGAGGGATCAAAACTTTTGCTGTAGCTGTCATCAAAACAGCAGGTACACCTACCTTGCAGAGGAATGGTTTAAGTGCTGTCCTCTGGTCAGTTTTTGAGTAAAAAGTCTGAATCCTTATGTGTTCATGCCAAACAGCTGTTAATCCTCAACTGTAGCCATCTACACTGTTTACACCTGGATTACATCACTCTGTCATCACTGTGTTAACCCCACCCAGAGACTGATTTCATTGGCTCCCCAAGACTTTGGGGCATAGTTGATAAGCTCCAATGGATGGTAGCTGGATGTACCTGAAAAGCAAATTTAAATTTGCTAGTGGTATATCTAGATTACTAGTCTAGATATTCATGATAGGTCTTGATATTTCAGCAAAGAAATTTACATATTTATGGGTCACAACTTTCATTATGTCATGTGCATGCCACCCAAGCCTGTAATCTTTTGAAATTCAACACTAGTAAGTTTTACTTATTTTTTGGGGGGACTGCGCTCTCCCCGTCAGATAGAGCTTGAGAAGTCCTGAAACCAGTATCTGGCAGCTGTTAGTGATAATAAACTTGAAGGAACTTCCACATCTATTTTACTTTTGTACTTGATGACTGGGTCTATCTTTTATAGACGTTGAAGCTTTTGGCTGATTAACAGGTTTCTAAAATATCGATTTACATATCAGGGTCCATTAACATCCATCTGATGATATCAGGGTTCTTCAAGGAGCAGCCATTCAACCTTATTAATAAAAGAAGCGAGTCTTCTCAAAAAGACTGCTGCCAACAGTCAAAACATGTAAAGGTAAACAAGATGCCCTCCTTTATTAATGTGTCTGATAAAAAGAAAACAAAACAGTAGTAATTATTACAAGAGGACCTCATGAACTTGTTTGACTTTATCAAGGTACTGCAGGAATATGTTATGTAAATGACACTGAGAGTGAACCAACAGAAGCTTAAGTATATGAGGTCAAAGGCTGGAACGTGTTTTAAACTTCAGTCAAAGCTGACTTATTTGATATAAAACTGCTCGCTCTTATCCCTTACTTGTATGCAGCACATTGCAGCTATCAGGTTTGATTTCTGACAAAGCCCTGTATCTGAACTTCCCTGCTAGTACTGCTAAATACCTTTGATTCTCCTCATCCTTGTGAGGATAGACTTGACACTTTTATCAAACATGGCTGTGTCCATAAAGGAAATCCTGTTTTGTTTGAAAGTTCACTCAGAGGGTAACAACAGAGCGAGAAAGGTCAGCGCTTTGGGTTTATTGCATGCAAATCACATTTTCCTCCTTCCTGTTGTCAATGCAGAGTTTCCTTCTGTGATTGTTGTCTGATACCACAGCTGCCAGGAAGACAAATGTCCCTCTGTTTGATATTTTCTTAATCTATCTCCAAGTTGGCACCATTCTTTATCAACTTTTTCTTTACGCAGATTTGAAACCAACTTTTTCCATTTGATGAGCAGATATCAGTGAGATGTTACATATTCTTGTATTTCCATGAAGAATAAAACAAAAACCATTAGTTTAAAATAATCACCTGTCAGTTTTGACAGCTTAGAAACTAAATGGTCTTTTCTTGGATAATAATTGTTTTTAATCATAATTTTGACTTCTGTTTCTCGGGCTCTGGGAGCTCCCCAGCCATAAATGTGCAGTAATAATCTCCTGAAAAATGGAAATGCTCCGTAATGTAATCCTTGTCTGCCTTGGGTTGTGTTTTGATTAAACTCAAATTCTTCCATATTACCTGCAGGTAATCGGGGCTGCACATCTGTTTTATCATATGGATAAAACCTAAAAAAAAGAAAAAACAACATTAAATGTTATTATTATTTAGATGTATCAGAATAAACTTGGGGATGCTTTCCTTATTTGAAATGACAAAGACCTTAAACCTCAGGATATGTTGGCTAAATAGATTTCTATTGGTCAAAAAATGGGCCACAGTTTGCCAGTAATCCAAATGCAGATTTACAGTATTTAAGAATATTGTACAATATTGCATTTTACAAAGTTCTTTGATTTAAAGGTCACCCACACCTTTCCTTGATAGATTTCAGTTTTTGTTTGGGTTGCCCTTGTGACCCAACTTTGAATAAGTGGAAGTTAAGGGTTGGATGGATGGATGGATGGATGGATGGATGGAGAAACATTATTATTATTATTATTATTATTATTATTATTATTATTATTATTATTATTATTATTATTATTATTATTATTA